>JADMLD010000910.1:0-109272 GCA_017589585.1 Phylloscopus whistleri | reverse complement strand
TTTTTCTGCAGCACAACCCAGTTCTGCTGATGCATCAGCGTTTCTCCCATTGACACTTTGGAAAGCTTGGGGAAAAAAAAACAAACCAAAAACGAAACGTTCTCCCAGATGCTGTGGAAGTGGAGAAACACAAAAAAAGGGTGTGCATGTATTGGCACTGGCTGCTCATGGAGCAGTCAGGAACATCCAAGCACACACTCCAAGAAGGGAAGAGGACAGACCAGTTGTTCTGGTTGTTAGACATGGTTAAGGGGCTAAAAAAAAAAAAAAAGAAAAGAAAAAGAAAAGAAAAGAAACACCAAACCAACACACACACACACGTTTCTGCCAAGCCAGTTATAAGAAGATAATCATGTGCTAGCCTAAGCCTCTGGCAGGAGTAAAACACTGTTAGCTGTCTTCTAGCTGGCTAAATATTAATCATCCTGCTTAGGACCAATCATGTCACTAACTGGAGAGAAACCTGGTTAAAGGTTGTGGGACCAACATGGTTTTAGTGTTTTATCTCTAGCTGAAGGATTCCCTGACTTCTACAGAAAATATGTTGAGCAAGGCAAAATCCAGAGCAATATTCCTGGATTCCTAAGTTTTTTGGAAGGGTTTAGGAGGCTCTGCAAGCTGAGGATGTGGAGAGACACCCCAGCAGTTCAAACAAGATTTTCTCCTGCTGCTGTGAAGGAACAGTGCCAGAGCAGAGTGTTTCACCTTGGGCTGTGAAGTGCAGTGAGTTGCAAACATTTTCATCTGAACCACCAAGCAACGTCTTATTCACAAACTGATTTGTGAAATGATGCTGCACGTTCACCACAGGAAAAGGAGAACAGAGAAAGAAAACTCCCAAGAACTAAAAGGTGGACATGGCTGGGGGAAGGTGTGGGTTGTCCAACACTTCTGAAATCACCACTCAGCCTAAAATATATGGAAAATAAAAAGAGCAGGCAGCGAGCCTCAGGAACAACAGAATGAAGTCATGGATGAGTGATCATTTCCCTGCTCATGCCCTAAGTGGCCAAACCTGCATGACATATTCAGAGTCAGGAGTGTGGAAGGATTGGGTTGGGAAGACTCATGTGGTTCAAAGGTCTCCCTTGGAGATCCACATGTTCCTGAAGCTCCCACAGTCCCTCAGGCCCTTAAAACCAAGATGCAGCAGCATTCTCCTCTGGATCTGCTGTGCTCTGACCTTTAGAAAGTCAGATATAAAGTCAGAAATAAAGTCCTTTCTGTGTTTCTGTTCCCTAAGCTTTTTTAAAATTTTAATACCTCTCTAGTCCCTAAGTTTATTTTCTTATTCAAAAATAGCTCCAATGTTGTCTCTAACACATAGCTTTTACACTAGAAGTACACAAATTAAAATTGCTATTGTTTCTAAACTTAAAATTATAATTTATGAAAAACTTATACAAGTACTAAAGTTTATACCTAATATGTTTGGTTTGGCTTCTGATTTTGTGTCAGTTGGTTCGGTTTCTGATTGTGTATCAGTTGGTTCAGCGTCTGATTGGGTGTTAATTGGTTCAGCTTCTAATTGTGTGTCAGTTGGTTGGGTGACCTGCTCAGGTCGAGGAGTTGGAGGTGACCAGAGGGAGGAAGAACCTCTCCAAGATCAGCAGCACTGCTGGGATTCCATCACTGGCCACGTTCTCCTGCACCCCTGGCTTTGACATTCATCCAATTCCTGTGCTCTGGGAGCTGAGGGAAGGCAGGCTCTCTCTCCTTTTCCTGTCCTGTCACCAAAACTCCCCCAACAGCCCCGCTCTGAGCAGCTCTGTGATGTTGGAAACAGCCTGGCAGCCAAAAATGCAGAAGCCATAAGACAAACAAACAAAGACAGCCTGCCAAGCTACCACTTATCCAGCAGCTGCAGGCTAGGAAAGCCTGCTCCCTTTCTGTTAACCTCATAACAGAAAAAAAAATAATAATAAATTGGGGGGGAGAAATCACAAAAGGCTTTTTCTGAAGTGCAGTGTCAACAAAAAAAGGGAAAGTTTGACAGAGCGCTGCCAAACTCTTCACTAATTACGTTCTGTGAGCAGGCAGGAAGGTTTATGATCTATTGCAGGGCATTCCAACCTGGTTCTGAGGTCTGAAATTTTGTGTTTCTACAGCGATCAGCTCCAAGGAGGAACGGGAATTCCTCCCTGAGGACGGGAGAAGGATCCAGCTGCCCTGGAAGAATGCAGGGTCCTGCTGCTGGATATAGAGGGACCAAATAACTGAGCACGAGACAAACCTGTGAGGGCAATCAGAGGTTATTACTCCCAATTATTAGCCCAATCTCTCTCTTAATTAATTATCTCCCTCCTGCACACTAAGAGCAGTCTTGTCAAAAAGGCAAAGCAAAGCCCAGTGCTGGTGACACAGTGACTGTAACACGTGCCCTCATCACCTTCCTGAATTTCACCTCGAGCAGGGAGGCACAGAGTCGAGACTAACACCATCTTGAGCTCACCCTCATTTCCAAAATAGCAAAATAACACCTTACAGTGGCTGCCACACTGCTCCTCACGCTGTGCTTTATGGGCAGCACTAAATCACTGGTCAGGAAAGGGTATTTCGTGTGTAATGATGGTTCTTTACATTTTAATTTTAAGATTGAACAATTAGCAAGCTGAAAGTTCTGCAAATGCCAGCAAAAGAGCATCTTCTGGGCGTGCCAGATTTGGAGGCTCTAATTCAGATCTCCTTGGTGAATTTTAGCCTTCACTCTTCCTGCTCACAGCTCCTCTGTAACAATAAGAGGGCAAAATTCTGCCAAAAGAAGAGGGAATGAGAATTACACTCACTTAAATCCTTGGAATTGTTCAAATCCAAGTTGGAACAACCTGGTTTAGTGGAAGGTGTTCCCTGCTCACGGCAGGGGGTGGAACAAGATGGTCTTTAAGGTCCCTTCCAGCCCAGCCCATTCTCAGATTTGGTGAATATTTGTGATGCTGACACTGCTGAGCTCAGTTTAACCAAAGTGTTTTTCTAGACACATCAAACTGCCAGATAAATGCACTTGTGATTACTTCTGAGGGACAGAAATGGACTGAAGTGTATGTAGGTTAAACCAAGGTGTGTATTCCCTAGGGATATCTCAGAAGATAAAAAGCAAGCCCTGACTACTATTTAAAGGCAGCCCAGCAGACGGTTAAAGTTACACCCAGGTGTGTCTTCCCTCAGGTGATCCCAAGGGAGAGATGCTGGGCCACTTTTCCTATTTAATGGTGGCAGAATAGCTGGTTAGATTACGTCTTAAGTCGTTTTGTAAGCTTATCATCCAAATGCTGGGACACAAAAATTGCAATCCTACAAAGCTGTTTATGATAACAAATACTGCTGCCATCACTGCATGATAAAATGGAAACAATGTATTAAAAATAGGCAATTATCCCGCTGCTAAATGAGGCAGGAATCTTTAATCAAATGGATTCATTTATGCTTTGGCTGGGCAAAAAGTGGAGTTCATAGGGAGAACTCCTGGCTGACAAATTTCCAGATCGACAAGACTGTTCTTGCCAACTACAGACAGCAGGAGGGGTTTGTAACGAGGTCAGCAGTGCTTCTCCATGTCAAGGAATTGAAGAATATTTAATGTTAAAAGTGATCAAACACTCTGAATTGCACACAAGGTGTCAGGCACAGCTTTGAGCTCAGCTTATCCAATTCCTTTGGAAAGCAGAAAGCACCAGCCCAGGGAAAGTTTTGGGACAAGGATCAAACTGTGGCAAACAAGGAGCAGAGAGGAAGCATTTCCACCTGACATTGTTACTTCAGACTGGGGGCACAGTCAGCACTGGATTGGTTCCACTGACTCGAGTTTTGAACATTTGCTTTGCAGCTTTGATGGCTGCAATTTTAGGGTTTTTTCCCCCCTCCTAAAATTAAATATCAGATTAGGGGAACAGAATTTGACAGTTTAGCATAGCTGCCAGTAGAGCAAATCAACAGCTCAGCCTTTCCATAAAAGCCCAGACCAAGGAGAGATATAAAATTATCACATTCCAGCAGTCTAGTCTGGATCTGACAAAACCAAGGCTGTTCTGATTCAAACACCTTGATCTCTCCTGTTGTTTGACTTCATCTCCTAAAGAAAGAAAGAAAAAAAAAAATGAACAAACTGCTTTAAACAAAACTCTCTAAGGAAAAAGAAAAGAAGAAATTATTGACTTTAGATTCTACAGAACAGTTTTGCCACTGGAAAGGAGAGAGCCCACCAGGCAGTGCTTGGGTGTTGATCCAAGGCTGTGATCCACGCTGGTGAGAGACAGCAAAATCTGTATTGAATTCTGACACCCTGCTTTCCTCTAGGTATTTCCTCCTGATACTTATCCCGGGAGAGAAGAGATAATGCTCTCTCCAGTCAGTGGTTCACTTTCATTCAGGCTCTTATCTCTGCACTGCAATCGACCTGGAGTGAACACACCCACCAGGGTGATGTGAAAAGAGCCGACCTGGGGACCAGGAGCTCCCTGGCTGCAGCAGCTGCATCCCAAGAGCCTGGGGGGACACCACTGCCTTTGGTTCTGGGCTGTCCTGACACAAAAACCCTCTCAGATGTGTCTGTCCCAGCTGTCACAGCCAGAACTGGAGGTTAAAGGTGGTGCAGGATTTGGGAATAACGAAGGAAAGATGAGGAGTGTCATCCCAGCCATCTCAGAACCTTCCCTGGCTGCTGCAGACAGGCAGCTCTGAGGAACATCAAACGTCCAAAGTCCTTGGAAAAGACAAGTCATTACCCAGAACTATCGTTGGGATCTTCCAGACAGGAAGGAGCATATCCACCAAGACTCCACACTGCCAGAAGATCCAGCAGATAAATTGACAAAGTCTTCATTTCTAGTTATCAGAAGTCTCTGATAGATTTAATGAAATCAAACTTGGCAAACTTGGAAATAATTCATCACAGGTGAAAACGTGGATTTTCCTCCACCTGTTTTTGTGGGTATGGATGCCTTGGCTGAGCTTTTCTACCACAAATCAGTGCAAAATATTCTCCAACAGTGTAAAATATTCTCCAACAGGTATCACAAAAAATGAAAAACAAGAACAACAAAAAAAACCACACACAAACAAACAACAACAACAAAAAACAAAACAAAACAAAAAAAACACACACAAAAAACCCCACCAAAAAAAACCACAAAAAAACAAAACACAAAAAAAAATCAACACTTCATGAACAGCATCAGCTTCACATGAATTTAAATACATCCTCCAGAGCAGAGAGGGAATTTTTATCAAAGTTTCAATGCCTTGTTCAGTATCTGACCATAATCGTGGGAGATAAACATGGGTGTACCTGTACAATGACCTGGGGGCCATGGAGATGTTTCTACTGTTTTGTGGAATGATGATAATTATATTTAGCACTCATTCAGGGCTTTTCATCTTCAAAGCACTTTACAAACATTAATTAATCCCCACAACACCCTATGAGGTAGGTGAGTGTTATTACAGTAGGTGTGATCAGGGGATTGGAGAGTGTGCACAAAGCCAGGTAAGGGCAGCAGGGATACACACATTCCTGTGACTGCACATTTCAGTTCCTGCTCCTCTCTAGGGATGTGCAGACAAAAAAAACCTCTCCACATAAATATGTGTACAAAAGCAGGCCCACACTAACCCATTCCTCTGATTTAGTCCTGGTTTTATGACTGTGTAAGGCTTGGGAAAGAATAAAATCTTGAGTACACTGGTTTGGGAAAGAATAAAAAATCCTGAGTGCACTGGTTTGGGGAAAGAATAAAAGCTTGAGTGCACTGGTTTTGGGGAAAGAATAAAAGCTTCAGTGCACTGGTTTGGGGAAAGAATAAAAGCTTGAGTGTACTGGTTTTGGGGAAAGAATAAAGTCTTGAGTGCACAGGTTTTGGGGAAAGAATAAAATCTTGAGTGTACTGGTTTGGGGAAAGAATAAAATTCTGAGTGTACTGGTTTTGGGAAAGAATAAAATCTTGAGTGTACTGGTTCTGGGAAAGAATAAAATCTAGAGTGCACTGGTTTTGGGAAAGAATAAAATCTTGAGTGCACTGGTTTTGGGAAAGAATAAAGTCTTGAGTGTACTGGTTTTGGGAGAGAAGAAAATCTTGAGTGTACTGGTTTGGGGAAAGAAGAAAATCTTGAGTGTACTGGTTTTGGGAAAAAATAAAATCTAGAGTGCACTGGTTTTAGGAAAAAATAAAATCTTGAGTGCACTGGTTTGGGGAAAGAACAAAATCTTGAGTGCAGTGGTTTGGGGAAAGAATAAAAAGTCTTGAGTGCCCTGGTTTTGTAGTGTTCCTCTGATGCCTTAAACGGTGCAAGATGTTTTGACATTCCACCGTGGAGCCACGGCTCCTTTCCATGCTGAGAGTTCAGGCTGAGCAAATGCAAAGAGAGGCACCTATTTCAGGGAGCTGGAGGCTTTGGGATCCTCTGGCAAGCTCCATGCCAGGAAAGAGTGTTTTTAATAACCACAGGTGGATAATAGGTTTGCAAAACACGGTAACAGATGGGTATTTTAAATCAAAAGGAAAACAGAGAGGTGGAGAGGGAGCGCTCTCCTTCCAGACAGTTAGAGCTCAATACCTGCCCAACTTCTCTGAAGAATTACCAAGAGAACAAGGGGGAAAAAAAAAAAATAAAAATGCAGCTTAGTCATATTTGTATTCTTATTAAATGCAGGACTGCCTGAGGCGAACAAGAGCTGATATCATAATTATTGGCTTGCCCAGCCAGCTGCCTTCTCTCACCTGATGTAAGATCAGATCTTTCCAGCCCTTTGGAGCCTCTGCACCTCTCCACTCTCTCTGCAGGGCTGTTTGAATGACCTAACCCTGTCCTGGAGCAGCACCACGCCGTTGTGCTTCAGTAGAAAGGTAAGAGGAAACCTCTGACAGCCCCGTGCAGCTCCTCAGAGCTGAGCCGTGAGAGCCAAACGGAAGGGGGAGCAGAGCTCTCCTCTCCTCTATTTAATGTGAAGTCCCTGGGGCTGACTTTGAAGAAGAACTCCAGGCTGAGGGAAGGGGAAGGTCAGCACCTCCATCCCGTCCCTGGGCAGCTCCTGTAGGTGTTTGTCAGCCAGCAGCGCCGAGGAGCAGGAGAAGGAGCCGAGGAAAACTCCAAGGTAAGTTCGTGGATCCATTGGTGCTGGGAGAAAGGAGGATTGGAGGTGAATTCCCAAAGGAAAAAAAAAAAAAAAAAAAAAAGGAGTTTTTCTTGTCTCGGGTGCAGCTTAACCCAATCCTTTTGCTGTGTAATTATAAAGAGAGCTGGAAGTGTTTACCTGAAAGAAAAAAACAAACGGGGGGAATTCAACAACAAACCAAGAGAAGTAGTTCTGAAAAAAATGTGGGAAGCCTCGTGTCTACCAGTTCTGAAAAGATTTGTACCAAGCTTTTCCAAAAACTTGGGAAGTTCTGTGTTTTGAGACCAAGCTTGTTTTTACTGCTGGTTGGAATCTGGTGCTGTTGTAGCAGAGGATGAGAACTTTTTTTTTATTTATTCCCAAATGGAAAGGTGGCTGAAGTCCCAGCCATGGAAAAGCCAGGATGTGTTAAGGGCAGGAATGGTTGAATTGGAGCACTGCAAGTAGAAACTGAACTCTTATTTATTCTATCACTCTCTTTTCACTATTTAGTTTCAGACTGTTAGATTTCCAGCAAGAAAGGGACTGTTTGTGTTACAAACACAATAATTATCTAAACCCATAAATAACAACCAACTGTCATTCAACTCTTGACCCTCCTGCCTTCCTGGACAGCAGATTCAATCTTGGGGAATTAGACTTTACAAATGTTTCAGTTTGGTTTGTCAGGATCATGTGTTTCTAATTTGAATACTATACAGGATCTGTTGAACTGGGTGAGGTGTAGGCTGAAAATTTATTTTGTTAATATTTATTTTGTTAATATTTATTTTGTTGATAACTAATTATGGGCATAAAGGGAAAAAAATATTGGCTAGATAAAGTGTATTTCTGAAGGAGCAAAGGATTGTGAAGTTTTCTGTCAGCCAGATATGACACATGCAGCCAAGAAAATACACAATTAAAGCAGATTGTTTATCCTGGTGAGGGGACATGGGCACTGGCAGGAGAAGGGTTAATGTACATGAAATAATCTGAGTTTCAGCTGTAAAAGGAGAGTGTGAGAAGTTTGTACATGACCACAGGTTGTGGGGTGACACTGCTGAGCTCCTGGGTGTTCCTGGAGCCACGTGCTGCAGACAGGAGCCAGTGCAGCACTTGGGGCAGGAACTGGGAATATCTGTGAAGTGCCACTGTGGGAGGTGCAGCACAGGAACCTGCCAGGAACACATAAAACATTTGCTTTTACTGACCTGGAAGAGGAAAGTGGAGGGAGAGAGGGAAGATTCACCTGCATGGGGCAAAATCCTTCAGATCCATCCCTGGTGACCACAGGCTTTCCTTTCCTAGGACAATGGTTTGCAGCTCAGGTACAGGGGATAACGAGAAAAACACATTTTAAAAAATCAGAAAATGTCTTTCAATTCTCTGTCCTTTCAGAGCATCTCTGTTGTAAAGCAGAAATTCAACGAAAACAAATTTTTTTAGGATTTCTGGATACTGAACATTAACCACAACAACAATATTCTAATATTTTTGGCCAGAAAGTTCCGGATATTTCAGACAAGAAGTGGTGTCAGGCAGAACTACTTTCAGTCATGAAATCACTCCCATAACCTGATTTCATGTGCTGGTAAATGACCAAGGACAGGGAGGCAGAGATACGGCCTCCAAAAAAAAATTCTGAAACAGAAATTTCCAATTTCTGCAAAAAAATTTTGCAAAAAATATTGATAATTGATTCATGTTAGAACCAAACTGATCCTAAAGTGACCACAGATAGGTTGGGAGGCAGAAGTCCTGCATTAATCCATGCAAGGCATTTTAAAAAACATTAAAATTTCAAATAAACCCAAACAAAATTTAAAAAAAAAATTAAAAAAAACCACTCCATGTGTTTACCCTTTAGAAAGCAGGGACTCAGAGCACTGAAGGATTTTTACAGGTAATGCTGTGTCCTGCTGACAAACCAAACAATTGCACATGCCAAACACTCCAGCCTGCCTCCTGCTGCCTGTGCCCCTTGGAAAGTGAGGAAAAATGAGGTTTGGATGTGGCACAGGTGAAACAGCAGCTGAGGGGGAGTTTCAATGTCCCAAAGGAATTTTCCAGTCCCCCACAGGAAAGGTTCCCAGCAGAGAGGATTTGCTGGTGGTGTGGCCTTGCCCTTGTTCCTCAGCACCCAGATTTGGGTCAAGCACACCCCTCCCTGCTCTCCTGCACCTCCAAAAACCATTAGCTCCCAAGACAAAGAGATTAATTGTGGAGATAATGCAGATTAGGAGAGAGCTACAAATCACATCCTCCTCTCTCCTGCCTCCCTGAGCAGGGAATTTCTTCCCAGGGAATTCCTCATGTGGGGAGCAGGGTGGGAGCTGTCAGAGCCCTGCAAGGCTGGGGGAGGAAAGTGATTTACCCTGAGCACATCACCACAACCTGCTCTGGTGGGAGGCTGAAGCTTTCAGCTCCTTCCCAACCCCAGAAATTCTGTGGATTTTGTGGGTCAGAGGTGGGATGTGCAGCTCTCCCTCCCCAGCCCCCCTGGGGTCACTGCCCTGAGGTGCTGCCAGCCAAAGGATGCTGCTTGTTCTGGAGACCAAGAGCAAAGTCCTGGCCAGTCCCATTGACCAGAGACACTTTGCCACTTCTCATAGAATGAGGGCAATAATTAATTAATTAACCCTTTTGCCACATTTCAGACATAAATCCCAGTCGTGCCCTCATCAGCACATCCTCTCTACATCAGCTGGCTCCTCACCCCACAGGCAAACATCCTGGCTTTTCTGTTGTTTTCTTTTAAATCAATTAAGTCCTGTAGGTAACATTGCCCATTTTGGGTTTTTTTTTTTCACCCATCTTGTGCACCCAAGTCTCCTGGTCACTCGTGAGATACCAGCAGGGGTTGTTTCCATCATGCCAAGAGAGCTGAGACCTGGCTGTGACCCAGAGCTCTGTGTTTGACGGGTTTTTTGCAAGGAAAAAACCCCCTTTAAAAAAAAAAAAAAAAAGAAAAGGAAAAAATAAAATAAAAAAGAATCCCCCTTCCCAGGGGAATATATGCCACTATTATTCCTTTAAAAAGCAATTATAAGAGCCCACAGAGAACCATAAAATCACAGGAGGGTTTGGATTGGAAGCAGCCTTAAAGCTCATCTTGTTCCATGGGCAGGGACACCTTCCACTAAACCAGCTTGCTCCAAACAACTGTGATGGAATATATTATTCTTCGTTTTATGCAGGATGCAAGGGCTGAGAGCTACCTGGTTTGGTTCCTCTCTTGGCATTCTGTGAACAAAATAACAATACACAAGGTCATTCCATGTCTTTTACCCAAATCCCCTACATTTTCCAACTGAACCTGAACTCTCTGGGCTCTGCTGAACGTGTGGTGAGCAAAGCCATCCCTGTGCAACCCTCACAAACCCCAGCAGTGCCTCCTGAGGCTCAGTAAATAAATGCAAAACCATCTGAGGGTGTTTGGATGAGACAGGGCCACTGCAATCCAGAGCATTATTATCTTTCTGTTTGGTGAAGAGCTCAGAAATGAATGAAGCATCCAGGGTGAGGTCCCATCAGAGTCATGTAATGAAGCTGAACATGCTGTCATTTCAACCCAATTTGTTTCCCTCTGTACTGCTGCCTCACCAGTTTGTTGGAGCCTCTCACAGGAGCTCACCCAGTGTCAGCTTACAACTTCCACACCTAGGCAGCACTTTGCTCCTGGAATGGGTAGGTATCCCTGCCCTGCAAACTCTTTAACTGCTGGTTCAACAGACCTGCCAGGACAGGTCCCTGCAACATTCCCCTCTGTGGGCAAATGGTAGGATGCCAGAAATATTAGACAGGAACCTGTTCTCCCAGGAATGCAAGTAATTCATAGAAGGAAATAATTTACTATTTTCCCAGCTGGAATAATTAAACAGCCAGGCACTGTCCTCCTGAGCTGCTGCAAAGGAGAGCAAGTAAGAGGGGGTGAAAAAAAAAAAAAAAAAGAGCTGGAAATGTCCTGCAGTGTAAATTCTCTTCCAGACCAAACAATTTTAATTCTGTAAGCCTTTCCTCCTAAGCCAGAATTCCCAGGGCTCTGACCATCCTCCCTCCCCTCCTGTGGACTTCAAACTGCAGGGAATTCAAACTGGAGGGAAACCTTTTGAAATGCACTGAGAAAAATCCCAAACCTTCAGCTGACACCTGACCAGGAGGGTTTCCCTTCCCAGGTCTCACAGAAGGCATTTCTGCCAGCACCTCACCCCTGCCAGCCTGCCCTGCCCGTTCCATTTTGCCACGACCTGGCTGCTTTAGGCTCAGCTTGCAGCTCTTTACAACCCCAAAAATCTGCAGGATTGCTGCCTTCTCCTCCCTCACTCTCTGCAGGGTTTCTTACTCCACTGATGCTGAGCTCAGAGATCATTCAAGTGTGTTTTGCTGTCTTCTGACTCTTTTTTTTCCTGGCTCCTTTTGAATATTAATCCTGCCCTCCACCTGGCTGGGCAAAGCCTCCCATCTCCAGCTGTATCCAAATTTTATTAGAGTTCCTCTCCAGCCTATCACTCAAGTCATTAGTGAAAATACCAAATAGTGGCAGGCTCTTGAAGAAATCCACTTCAAATACCCTTTCATTCTGACAGCAGCCAGCCTCTAACTCCTCCTGATGCTCTGTTCCACTCAGCTTTGCCTCCTCTCTGCTGGAGTTTTATCTCAAATAAAACTTCTCAGCTTGCTTTATGAGAACATCACAGGCAAAAGCAGAGCAGCCTCACAAAAACCCAGCTGTATAATCTGTATCATTCTGTATAATCTGTATTATTCTGTCCTTGCAAGGCCAACATCCAGGGAGACCACACTGCCAGGACGATTCCTCCTTAGCAAATTCATAAGAGCTTCTCCTTTTGCCTTTTTTTTTTTCCCTCCCTGAGTTCAGGGGGTTTAAAATTTTGTCCTTTTCTGGGAGGCAAAGTTCAATCTGCCACCTGTAACTCCCTCAGCCCTTCTCCTTTGATGACAGGGAGTGCTTTACCTCCTCTCAGCCTTGCAAATCCACTGGTACCCAGCCAATTCTCAGACCTGCAGCTCTGCAGTAATTTCAGCTGATTCTCTAAAATCCAGCCAGAACAAAATTAATTGGGGCCACTGAACCTGGAGACCTCAAAAAAAAAAGCCTCAGCCCTGTCCTCTGGGAGGTGAGGACACAGGTATTCTTCCAGGGGTGAGATCACAGGCAAACATCATTAATATCCCAGAATTTCTCATCCCCTGACTTGGCAATGCCCCGTTAGTTTTTCCCTTGTGCTTTCAGGTCAGTAATTAATGTTTGCCCTACTTTTCCACCCAGGGATAGATTTGGGATTTTTTTTGTTGTCGTTGTTTTGTTTTTCCCTTTGAAATGCAGAGTGTCTGGAGAGCACCTGTTCTGCCCTATGGATTTTGGGGTCAGCTTTGGTGACACCTGGATTCTGTTTTGGGAACAAATATTATTGGGCCAGCATCTTTTGTAAGAACCTTTCAAAGGACTGAAAAAATTATAAACCAGGACCAACTTAGCCAGGATTAGCCACTCATGCAAAGTAATTTATTTCATTTTTTTTGGATTCTGCACACACACAGTCTTGTGAGGTGTTGAGCAATAACACCACTTATTTAAATCTATGGAAATTTACTGTTTGTGGGTATATATCACTTCAGCACACAGCGTAAAATACCTGTATGGAAAGGCTCTTTGCCTCAAAAAAAAAATCATTCAATGGTTAAAACACTCTGGAATTCTTCTTTAAAAAAGGTAAAACTTCTTAGATTTCTGCCCATCCTCACAGAGGTGAGAGTGCCCTGCAGGTCAGTGTTCAGCAAACCTAACAGCTAAAACCCAGCATAATTCTGTCACCTGCTCTTTGTCCTCTCTGACTCGACAAAAATACAGCAGGAAACTGTTTTCAGCAGGCAAAATAAGTCAAATTTATCCATGCAGAAATGCTCAACAGGACTGAAAAGGAGGCTGCAAAATTTGGCTTAAACTGGTGATGTTCCCCATCGTTGAAAGCCTCCACAGAAAAAGCCATTCTTAAAAATCTGTTCAACAAAAATAGCAAAAGATCAAGGTATACAGAGATAGAATATTTCCCTACATATAAAGACACTGTTAAAAAAATGAGAAAGAAAGACAAAGTAGAATGTAAGAGAGAATGAAAATGTGGAATCTGTAAATACTGAAAGTGAAGGCAGGAAGTGTCAGGAGTGAACTCCATGAAATCAAACTGAACATCTTCAAATTCTGAAAAAACAAGCATGTGATATGTCTATGGCACTTGCCTGTGGTTTTACAAGAAACCTGTAAAAGTCAAACTTTTACCTTTTATTTCTTAACTGCCAATGCAAACATCTGCACTCTTGATGGGATAAAAACTGCAATTCTTGCACACTCCCTATTCCAGCAGGTTTCCCAAAAAACCCCAGATACACCAGGGATCACAACAAGAAAAGTGGCAAGTGGCATTATTGAATTTGGAGAGAGAGAAGAGAAGGAAGAGGGCAAGGAAAGCAGATGAGAGAACCCATAAGAATTCCTTCACCCTGGCTGAGCGAGTTTGGTGCTGGGCTCATCAGGGATGTTAATGCCCAAACATCATGCACAGGGTTTGGAGCAGACACAGAGCCTGGATTCCCCTGACAGGAGGAACCAGGCACGTGCTTTATGTTTTTTAACTGTTTTCCTCCTCCTGTCTCCACTTTAACCCAGCTGAGCTGGCCCAGATCATCTCCAGAAATCCCTTCCAGCCCAGTTCTCCTGTGACTCTGAATTTCTCCAGTGATATTTCTGCTCTGTAGGTCTTGGTTTGGACTGGAAACCAAGGCTCTGAGAACCAGACACTTTTTAGCTCTGCCCTAAAGACTCCCAAACCACGGAGGAAAATTGTCTTTGACCATGGAGTGAGATTTTCTGTCACAAAATAAAAAAAAAATTGACAAAGAAATCAAAGTATGAGGTTGCCTCCAAGTAGAAATTTGTGCCTCTTCACCAGCAAAGAGCAGCTAAAGCTGACAAAAACTCCTCACACAGAAATTCCTTTACAACAGACTCAGATTTATCTCACCCTGAGCACAAATCTCCCTGGCTACAAAACACATTTCCCACTTAATAACTGATAAGTTGCCACAACGTAAAATTCTGGGTTTGACAGGAAAAAATATTAAATCAGAGGGTGTAAATATGGGAATGCAAAAGGTCTCAAATAAAGAAGCATTCTTTAATTTCAAGTTTATTCATTAATTTATGAATAAACATCTACAAAGTCTGTTTGTTGAGCTTTCTGCTTTCCCTTTTTTTTCTCCTACTGAATCCATTACTCCTTGTTCTGGTTTTGCATCATTTTCCATAATGCCCAAACCACCATAATATTATAAATTTAGTCCTAGAGTTGTTTAGAAAATCCCAGAAAACAAAACCACTGGAACAAGTGAAAATGTGATTACCCACAGAATTCTGTAAGAGGAGGCAAAATGCTGAGCTGTTGCCATTATCAGCCTTGATCCAGATTTGTGAGGGTTTATGTAATCTAATATATAATAACATATTAAAATATCAATTCTTTTTTTTTTCTCCTGAAATTGCTTGTCAGCAATAACACAAAACTGCATTTCTAGTCCCTTAATGAATATTCTTTATCGGCTGTGCTTTATGTGTTGAAAACAAACACCCATAAGAAGTTTAATTTGCATGGATTTTTATTTTTTTTTATATGTATAAGAAAACAGAACAGCTTTTGTAATAGGTTTAGTTTTATGTCTCAGCCTTTCATGTGGTAATCCCCTTAGATCAGTTAGTTATGTTTTATGTATCACTGAAATTTAATATTTTAAGAGGAGAAATGAGCGGAGTTTCAACCTCTTTATAGCCAGCTGCTCCCCAGAATTTAAGATTCTCTTCCAGTAAAGGAGTTAATTTCCACACTAAGGAGAGAATGGACAAAATCCCTGCTCAGAGGATTCCCAGGAGGAATCTCTTGGGCTTCATAAACTGCACAAAGACACAGGAAAATGCAGGACTTGGGTGATTCTTCATTAATTTCAACCATTTTCTTGCTTTTAATTTTCACCTCTATTAAGAATTTTGTAGCAGCTTCAAGGTCCTGTACACAATTCAATATTCTTGTTTTAAATTATGTTTTCTCAATGAAATGGGACTGTTAATTCAGAGTGTTTATTGCAAAGCTGTTTTTGCACACAGGGTTTGGGGATGTTTGCTGTTTCTGTGAAACTCCTGTCCTTTATTTCAGGGGGGTTATTACCTCAGGTTTTGTGGTGAAAGAAATCCCTATTTTTATTTTATTTTTTTGCTTTCCTGTAAGTGAGAGGTGTTCATAAAATCATAGAACTGATTCCTCTTCTGCATTTTCTAGTTTATCTAATCTAGCTATTATTATTATTATTATTTTTATTATTATTCATAGTTTGCCATAAGATACTTTCATTAACCATAATTTGGGACAGAATCAAGTAAAAGCACATTTGTTGTCTCAGTTGTCAATACAGAGGACGTGCTCAGCTTGAAGGGATTCACTCAGCACCAGGGACACACAAAAAAGATTGAATTTGGAATTTGTTCAGAGTCAGTGGAAAGCAGAGATGCTGTTTTGAGCACCAACAGAGCTCTTGAAGGAGGTTATTGCTTCGGATATTCATTAAAAAGTTGAGATATTTAAGCATGGAGAAGACTTTTAGCATGGTCTCCATTTCTTAGCTGCTCTTGGTAAAATACTTCCAAGATCGAAGCCCTGAAGAGGTTCATTTATCCCTCGAAGGAAGGTCTGCACATCACAAATTTGGGCATTTTCCCCTCTGTGGTTTTGCTGAGGAAAAATTAAAATTGTCATAAAAGCCTCTGGCGTTTCACGAGGCTGAAAAAATCCATCCCAGATAAAGCAATTCTGCAAAAGTTTTGCATCCAACATTTAAATCACCCTGGCTGGAGCAATCCATTTCCAAACACTCAGGGATGAAGAGAACTGGGGAAAGAAACTCAGCTTTGTTTTGCTTTTTTTGGGAGGGGAGAAACAGTTTCCACAAAGAATTTTCCCAAAATAGCTAAAGTAGATGAATAAAATGAAATTATATGATAAACCAAACAACTGCTCTTGGTGTTTCTGCTGCTCAGGGTGAGCACACAGATGTTTATGAGACAGAAATAGGCTGCAGCAGTAAAGGAGGCATTGGGAAAACAGGTGGGTGTAGCAGAGGTGGGGAAGTGGGCAGGGAAAAAGGGAAGAACCAGCCTTGGACACTGGTGGGGGAAGGAAGGAAGGAGATCCTTTGGTCTCTTTCTCCAGAGAGAGGACACAGCCTCAAGCTGCACCAAGGGAAATACAGGTTGGATGTCAGGAAAAAGTTTTTCACAGAAAGAGTGATAAAGTGTTGGAATGGCCTGCCCAGGGAGGTGGTGGAGTCACCATCCCTGGATGTGTTTAACAAAAGCCTGGATGTGGCACTGGTGCCATGGTCTGGTTGAGGTGTTAGAGCTGGGTTGGACTGGATGATCTTGGAGGTCTCTTCCAACCTGGAAATTCTGTGATTCTGTGATTCTGAGATGGCACCTCTTTTTCCAGGTTGTTCAAGAGTACTTTAAGCCCCACAAAATCCCAGCAGACCCCCAATGATCACCCCAGCACATTCATTTTCTATTTTCTCTTTCAACCAAATACTCATCCATGCAAAGAGATTTTCCTGTCTGTATTCAGGATTTCAGTGGATATTTGGTTCCAGGTTTGAGATGCTCTGGTGCATCTCAGAACTGTAAAAACAGATGGGTTTAGCTGTGCCCATAACACAATCTAACTCATTGGCAGATCTCATCCTGGGAATTTCCTTTCTGCTCCTATTTACAGCAAACATTGAGTTTTCCAATACTGACAAAACCCTTCCTGGGGAGTTTAATGCCTTCATGCACAACCTCTGCTTTTGTCCACAATGCAAGATTTGCTTTTCCTTCCCTTCCCCCTCCCCACTTCTCTCAGCCTTCCTAATTTCAAGCCACTTCTATCTCATCTCCTTCCCAGCAGTTATTCCTCCCTAAAGGATTAACATATTTCTGTGCTGCTCATTTTGCAAAACAGTGCCAGGCCGTATTTTCCCATAAGGTTTTTTTTTTTAATCTCCAAACTGTCCCTGATTTATTCCTCAGCCTGTCTGTCTCGTGCTCTTCCTGGAGTCCCAAAGACAGTGCTTTAAATTACAAAGTTCTCAGCTCGATGCTGGGGTGGCAATGACTTTGTAATTTTGTGGGGGAAGGGAGACAAGAGTGTTGGGATAATCAGGCATTTGTCCTTTTTTATTTTTTCACCACCAAATCCGTTCTGTCTCTCCCTTTTCCCCGAGCAGTGTTTGCTCCTGTAGCTGTAACTTCTGGAATTATTGTCACTTTTTGCACTGCAGAGTGTTCGTGGCACTGAAAGGTGAGATGCTCTGTGGGTTGATGTGTTTGAAACACTCTCACATCAGAGCTGGCGCAGAGCTGCAGCCCTGTTTTGGTTAACAATGTTTTTTTCACTCCTCTTTAACCTGTCAGGTTAATGCCCCATCACTGAACCTCACCGGGCCTTTTTGCTGTTCCTCCCACCTCATCTTCAGCATAACTGTTCAGAACAACACCATCACCTGCAAATTCTGCCAGGGAGCTCTCCACCTCTTTTTCCAGGTTGTTCAGGAATATTTTAAACCCCACAGAATCCCAGCAGACCCCCAAAGATCACCCCAGCACGTTTATTTTCTATTTTCCTCTTTCAACCAAATACTCATCCACGCAAGGAGATTTTCCTGTCTATATTCAGGATTCCAGTGGATATTTGGTCCCTTTAAAACCTGCTGAGTGAATAGTCTTGTCAAAAGCTCCTCCTGCTCACCCAAGAAAACATTAACATGAGAACCAGCATTAATCAGTGGGGAAAAAAACCCAAAAACCCAGCACTGTAGCTTTGTGGACAGAGAGGTTCTTGCTAGGAGTGGAAGGTGAGGGGGGAAAAAAATCTCATTCTCCTTCTCCATGAGCTGTTCCTCCAATTTTCCTGCTTTATATGCAGCATTTCTCATGCATGCCTAGGAATAGGTGTCAGCAGAACACATCACTCCACATCAGCTGTGCTCCTGTGAGAGGCTGGATTAGCTGCTGGTTGTTAGTGGATGCTGAGAGACCTTTGATCTTCTGAAGTCAGAGAAGGAGCTTTAGTCTTGGGGTTTGGGTGAATTTTTTTTCCTCATTTTCAAAGTTTTCCCCCCAAAATAAATGCTTGAACTAGTGCTGTATTGGCTGCATAATTTTTATATTTTTTTTCTGAGAGGGTCAGAGTGTAAACTGTGCTATAAACGTGTAGAACATATTCAAGCTGTGGTTTGAGCTGGTTCAGTTTAATTCAATGTCAAACCAAGAGAATCTGTTCCAATCCAAACTCCAACTCGGGGCAGCCCTGCCTGCTGACATTAACAATTCAAAGCAGGTGAAATTCTACATGTTTACACGGATTGTAGTCTGACATTTCCAAAGAAAAACTAAAGAAAACTGAAGTTAAAGAGCCCCTGAACTGGTGTTTTGGTGTCTCTGATGTTTTTGCACTCAGTTAATCAGCCAAAAGGGGGACTTTGGGGGTTTTGTTGTTGTTGGTTTTGTTTTTTTGTTGTTTTTTTTTTTAACATACTCAGCTTACAACTGTGCTGAGTAATAATAAGATTCCCAAATCCATTCCTCAGATCAAATAAAGGTAATTACAGAGCTCACTGTGGGCGATTCCCAGTGGGAGGGTGGGAGTGGCCACGGGTGGGGCTGTACATGCACAACAGAGAAAATGGGAATGCACCACGCCCGTCATAAAACATGCTGCCACAGCCAGCAACAGAAACCATTAGGGTGGATCATCATCCACACCTTCTCATAAAGACAGAAAGATGGCATGAGATCCCAGGATGAACTCTCAAGTCACAGGGAGATGAGCGTGACTCACCCCGGGGAGAAAAAAAAAAGGGAACGTAAAACAAATCAGGAGGCTCCCCAAAAGTCCTTACCCTGTGTGTGCCCCCACCCCTGCACCCAGAGAGGATGAATTTGGGGTGCATGAGCTATCAGTGGGTGATTCGTGGGCACACAGCTGCTCATTAATCATTTTTATTGTGCACAAGCAGCGAGGAGCATGGCCACAGCTTGGTGTGTTCTGGGTCTGGAGGAGCTGACAGTCCCTGACCCACGTTATTTATTAAATCACTCAGTGCTCCTCACTTTTTTGGAAATGTTAACCACTGTCCACCCTCAGCATCTGCTTTTGAAGCCAACTGGTATTTGTCTGTCCATTCAAATGTAGTGGTGGAGTCTAAAAAAAATGACCTTTTACAAAATATTGTGGGTATAGAAAATATGGTGGGTATAGAAAATATTGTGGGTACAGGAAATATTGTGGATACAGGAAATATTGTGGACACAGGGAATATTGTGGGTACAGGAAATATTGAGGGTACAGAGAATATTGTGGCTACAGGAAATATTGTGGATACAGGGAATATTGTGGATACAGGAAATATTGAGGGTACAGGAAATATTGAGGGTACAGAGAATATTGAGGGTACAGGAAATATTGTGGACACAGGGAATATTGTGGGTACAGGGAATATTGAGGGTACAGGGAATATTGTGGATACAGGAAATATTGTGGATACAGGAAATATTGAGGATACAGGGAATATTGAGGGTACAGAAAATATTGTGGCTACAGGAAATATTGTGGATACAGGGAATATTGTGGATACAGGAAATATTGAGGGTACAGGAAATATTGAGGGTACAGAGAATATTGAGGGTACAGGAAATATTGTGGACACAGGGAATATTGTGGGTACAGGGAATATTGAGGGTACAGGGAATATTGAGGGTACAGGGAAATATTGTGGATACAGGGAATACTGTGGCTAGCCCACCCAACTGCTTTGGAAACTAGGAACCAGGACAGCCCCAGAAAGGGAAGGGATACATTGGAATATACTGAAAGGCTTCATAATGTGATGGAGGAGGAAAGTGAGGTGACACAGACTGTCAGGGAGAGGAAAGGCAAGGATGGATAAAGGAATACGTGGGAGACAGCACACGTAATTATAGGAGAAAGGGACACCAGGGAAGCTCACAAATGATGGTGTGAAACAGGGCTGTAAAAAAGGTAAGAGTGAAGCACAGGTGCAGGGACTGTGAGGGATGCCTGCAGAAGGACAAAGGTGATCATTCCCTGCTCCATTCTCCCAGCTTTCAGCAGCCTGCAGTTCCTGAATTTCTGAGCCAAAGGAGGCATCTCCTTATCCACCACCCAATCCATTGGCTGTAGCTCTTTTTGCACCCTGACTTCTTCCTAGGAATTGTTTTTATGACCTGGTTGTGTTGATAGCTTTGCTGTGTTTGTGGTGTCTCCTCTCTGGCACTCCCCAGAGCCAAACTCAGAATTCAGCCCAGAGAATTCAGTTACAGATTTGCTGCCATCAGCCCATGAACGCCGTTATCTCCTGTGCTGGTTTTTCCTGCCAACCCAGCTGGTTATCCAGGCCAGAATCACACAGTTTCTGTGTCACATCAACTGCTCCCAGCCCTTGGAAGCCGTGTCTGACTTCATGCTCAGATGTCTGCAGCAAAGCAGTGAAATTTCATACCCCTCCTTCAGGAAGCAGCAGAGCCATTCATCCAGAAAACAGGACAGGGTATGCAAAGGATTGGGTTTGAAAACCCTGGCAGAGTTGCAGGGCTGGTAGGGAGAGCTGACATCTGTTTTATATGTTAACTGTGGAGTTGGAAAGGTGTTTCAGTGTTTTGGGTGAGGAGGGAAGAGGTGAGGGGAAAACCAAATGCACCTGACAAACTCATTCACCTTCTCAGCTACATTTTTTTTTTCCATGCTTGGTTTCTGTTCAGTGCTGAGTTCCCTCTTTGCTGGGCTAATTATGCAAGTTCAGCACCTGTGAGGGACTTTTCTCTGTTAAGAACTTCCCAGATGATGAGTCTGCCCAGGCTACAAGAAATAGGGAAGTCCTTCCAGTGTTACTTCAGCCTGTGTGGATTTTTGGTCAGGCTTTCCCCTTCTGCACGAATTAATGCTTTAGAACTAGAGGTAAAATCCATCCCCAGAACAAACAGGACCTGCAGTTAAGCTGAGAAGAAGCCCTATAATCTGCTTTGCTGTATTTTGGGGGAATTTCTGTGTGCTTGGAGAGCAGCCACCACGGTGTGTCTGCATCTTAAACACCACAGGTGGTTCTGGCCTTTCCATCCCAGAGGGGTGTCAGCAGAACTAAAAATCCTTCAGGAAAGGGCTGCAGTGCAATCTGAGGTGTGGAATGGCTTCAGAATGAGAAATTATTGGGTTTTCCCCCAGGTTTCATCTGGGGGAAAAAAATGGGAAAATAAGAAAAATTTAATAATTCAAAAAGTTCTCTGCAGAGGCAGACATGGCCCTCTGTCCTCACTGCTGGTGTCAGAAGTAAAAGATGCAGGGTAAAATATAAGTAAAGAGGAAAAACTAAAATGCTGATGTAAGGATGGGAACCTGGACCAAACACCACAGAGAAAACAGCACCTGTGTATTTTCTGCATGCAAAAAAATTCCTGGTTCTGCCTCTAAAAATGTTGTGGGTTTTTTTTCCCCCTCATAAAATAGATTTGGGATAAATGCCTTTTGAGGGTTGATTTTTACAGAGAGTTGTAGTTTTTTGGGTTTTTTTATAAATATGTTCCTAGAGCAGATTAAAAACCTGCTGCAAACACTCTCATCCAGGAGGAACCTGGGTGTTCCAGAGTTCCCAACTCCTGCTGGCCAGCACACCTGGACACGGTGGCAATTAATCCACACTGCTCACCTGGTAGTCAGCCTTGCCTACAGGGAGCCCTTAATGAGGAAACCCTGATAGTTCAGGAATGATTTAATTTAAAATGGCATTACAGGAATTCAGTGCTTTACTACTAAGCTGGCAGCAAACACATCCTGTGTCACTGGATGCAGAAAGTTTCTTATAATTGCAGATTTTCTTCCTTTCGTCCTTGAGATTGTCACATTAACCTTGTTTTTTTCTCTAAATATGCAAAAGTTATTTCTTTCCAGAGGTGGCAAATTATGGGCAGCAAGCACAGCTAACTGTGAGGGAATTGAGCTCAGAACCCTTGAATAAGAAAGCAAAAAAACAGCACAGTTAAATTAAACAAGTTCTCTGGCAGATTTAAATTCAGGAGAAAAGAAATTACCGTCCTTGGAAGTTCTGTAAAGTTACTCAAGTGTCCTGTAATCAAGGTCCAATGCATCCTGTGAAGAGGAGCAAGGAAGCAATGAGGAATTCATGTGGCCAAACCAGAGTTTAGTGCTGGGCTGTGCAGGTTCCAGTCCTGTTCCTGAAAATGCCTCCTAAAAACAGGGCAAGGAATGTCAGGGATCAACAGAGCAGTGACAGCTTTGCTGAGCCAGCACAACCTCCAGTGTCAGCCTGGCAGGGACAACCTCAGAAAAGCCTTGAATTCGTTAAAAATCCTTTAAAAAAAATCTCATTCTTAATAACAAACCCCTTTTCTGAACATTTTCCATAATTAATTATGTGTAGAGATGTTCCTGTCTCCATGACAAGTGTTAGTCACAACATTCTGGGCATTTGGCACACGACATCATTGACTGACAGCTGACAGATTTTTAACTGTGAAAGGAAAAAATGGAATTCTGAGACCTCGTGGCTCCTTTTTCATAAAGACTTGAGGGGAAAAAAGGAAAGGAAAGGAAAGGAAAGGAAAGGAAAGGAAAGGAAAGGAAAGGAAAGGAAAGGAAAGGAAAGGAAAGGAAAGGAAAGGAAAGGAAAGGAAAGGAAAGGAAAGGAAAGGAAAGGAAAGGAAAGGAAAGGAAAGGAAAGGAAAGGAAAGGAAAGGAAAGGAAAGGAAAGGAAAGGAAAGGAAAGGAAAGGAAAGGAAAGGAAAGGAAAGGAAAGGAAAGGAAAGGAAAGGAAAGGAAAGGAAAGGAAAGGAAAGGAAAGGAAAGGAAAGGAAAGGAAAGGAAAGGAAAGGAAAGGAAAGGAAAGGAAAGGAAAGGAAAGGAAAGGATTCCCCCAGGGTTATTTGGGAAGCATCAGTGTAAGGTGGAGAGGAGAAGGATGATGTAGGGTTTTGGTCACACCAGCTGGGGTCAAACCAAGCTCAGGGAGCTGCCCTACAGCAGGCACAGAGGATGGAACATCCAAACACCTCTTGTTAAGAGCACCCTCAGCCCCAGGGGAGGGGAGAGGGCACTCACAGCAGCCTCCAGCCAGTTCAGGTGGCTCCAAGAGGCAGAGGAGAGACACAAACCCAAGGATTGTTCAGGCTGTGGATTTCTGCCACGGGGCTCAGTCATGCAGAGCTAATAGATCAGCTGCTGCTGCCTTGCTTACCCCAACAGCCAGCTGAGGTTACAGCTTCCCCCTGATCCCTGATTTCAGAGGGGGTTATCTTATCACAGGAGCCTGGCGTGGTCACGCAACATTTGCAGCGGCCAAAAGGAGGTGAGATGGTTCCAGCTGCAGCTGGGATAATCAGATACCTCCTTCCAAATCAAAGCATCATTGTTTGCTTTAGCACATCCTACGTCCAGGCAACCCACAACTTCCTTAAGCTCTGTCTCCCAGGAACAGCTTGTTGCAAATGATTTATTGTAATCCTGATTATTGGCAAACCTCCCCTGGCTGTAATTTCTGCCCCTAAAGAAGATTTGTCAGTGAGTGATGTGATTTCTCTTTGCTGAAATCTGTGTTAACAATGCAAAGTGGCTTTGAGTTGGTTTTTGGTTTGGTTTGGGGTTTTTTGTTGGGTTTTTTTTTTGTGGGTTTTGTTTCTTTGTTTTATGTTCTTTTAACAAGCAAAGTGTCTGTAAGGGATATTTTAAAAAGATTTAATGAAGAGTGGCAGCAAAGATCTTTCAGTTTGAACTGATCTGCACCTGCAGCCTGCTGTGGGACACATCAGTGAGGGTGAAATTGCAAATGGCTTTTGAAGTGAGGAGTTTGGGCTCCAAGAATAAAATGAAAATCAGGAGTACATGGCCAGAGGTTTTCCTCTCACAGCAAGACATTTCCACATTCCCATTCTCACAGTTCCAGGATGAGGAGAACCTGGAGCTGCAGCTCTTACACAGCTGCTGGTGCCAGTGTGAAAACTGAAAACAGCACTGGGCCTGGAGCCTTGGGATTTATCCCCTTATGGGAGAGCCTCCAAAATGATTCTTGACAAAGGCATTCCAAAACCACCACTGAATACAGATTATTAGCCCAACATTGCTTAAGTGTCAGGCTGCTCCTCATTTAACAGTAAAAAAAAAAGAAAAATACTTTCCCTATGGCTGCTTCTCATTTAATAAAAAGAAAACACTTTCCCTACACAGGGGGAGATTTTTATAGTCTAAAATGTGACTCAGACTCCTCCTTTCCTACCAAAATGGGATTCATCAGCAGAACCTGGCAAAGGTCTCAGAGGGGAGGGACAAGCATGGTTTGGTTTTCCTGGACCTTTTTGTCCTGATAGTCCAAACAACCCCAATAAATTCACTTTGCTTTCAGAAAGGACTCATGAAAATTCCCTCTCAAGGCAGAATCCACCAGGCAAGAACTGCACCCGTGCAAAAGCTCTTAATAAAACTTTAATTCCCCAGACCACAAACGAGGCAGCTGGGCTGAAAAGAATTGCAGCACAAAAGAGAGGTCAGGGGACAGCTCTGTACAACCTGGAGATAAGTGGGAGAGCAGCACGGGGAGGGCAGACAGCATGGAACACTTACAAATTACAAATAAATACTCACACATCTTTTTCCCTGTCACTTGTCCCACCTGCTTCTTTCAAGATGAGGAATCTCTCTCCTCATCAGCCTCCAGTTAAGCCACTGGGAGAAGAGCCTGTGCCTGAGACATTTCTGAACTTTATCTCACATAATTTTTTTTTAATTTTTTTTTTTCTCCTGATGCACTACTCCAGGTCTCCTGCTTGATTTCCAAGCCCCATTGTGCTCCATCCCCCCGGGCAGTGCAGTCTTACTCATCATAAATACAGATTTCTCTTTGAACTATAAAGGCAAAAAAAAAAAAAGGTTTCCACGTTTTTAGGTGATACATCTTTGTTAAGCAAACCTAACAAAGGCCTTAGATATTTACCTAACAGCTATTTCAACACGTGGCAGATTAACTCTTGAATTAAAGTGGCTTTTTTTTTCCCCTTGATTTGTTCACCTGAAATTGAAATTATGAGCACAAACAAATTATGAGCACAAACAAGTTATGTATCTACAAACTTGGTGCATGACATAAATGCATGTTCTGCTTTTGTTTTGCTCTAAGGTTACAGTGAACAAAAAAAAAAATCATGGTAGACAACAAAACACCAGAAGATTAAATTTATTCTTTTTAATCCTAAGAACACCACCAGATATGGCTCCTGCATCCAGAGATCAAAGATTGGGAACTTGAGAGGAGATCCAACTAACAAAAACAGGGGTGGAATGATGAAGGCATTTGCATATCTCAGATAAGTTTAAGTCATGCAAAACAGAGCAGAGAGGCTGAAGGGATTGGGACTAATCAAAAGTGAAAATATGTGTGTTGTAAGCATCAGTCTGAGTAATGATGGAAAAATATCCTTTTTATTTTTTAATATAGACCCTCTGAAAACAACTGGGGTGTATTTATATCCCAACCTCTCAATAAAGTGACCTTGCTAAATTTGCATAAACCCCAAAACAATACATTTTCATTAATTTATGATCATGTAGAAAACAAAGAAAGTGCTTATTTTTATAAAAATTGTGTGGGGAATCCATATAAACCCCATACCACATCTCATTGGAATTGCATCTACAGAACATTTCTTTAAGACATTAAAAAAATAAAATTCCACTGTATTAGGAACTCCTCAGGATGGCTCCAGCTGCATATCCAAGCCTGTCCAGCCCCCTGCACCCGAGCAGGGATTTGTTTCACAGTTCAGGTTGTTCAAAAGTGCTTACTGTAATTTGATTTTGCCTCAGCAGGGTTTCTGTCTGACGTGGGTCTGGTGATGGTTTCGCTACTCCAGGACCAATCCAGTATTAAATTCTCTCCCTCGGACACTCTGGAAAGGGACCAGCAGGACCTGATGAAGGCACAGGGGGATTCAATATCCCCAGTTCAGCAAAGTGTGAGTAAACTGGCCCAGAGCTGCTCTCTTTCTTCAAAGATCAGACTCAACATTCAGCTCTTGGCTGTGGTCTAAATCTCACTCAAGCTACAGGTGACAAAGCAAGTACTGGAAGTTTTATTCCTGAAGGGTAGGAAACCTGAGTTATCCTGCTCAGCTAATCCTAAACTCCAGCTGAATGTTCTGTTCCAGCCCTTAAAACGACTGGGAAAGCTGTACAGGGAGCACTGGGTTTATCCTGATTTCCCTCGTGGGGTTTCTCAAAATCCAGCTGGGATTTGGAGAGGGGAGGAGGGCAGGGACCCAGGACATTCCATTTCCCCCCTCCCTGAACCTGCCCCTGCCTGCTGGGTGTCTTCTCCAAGGCCTCCCAGTAATTACCCATCCCTGATGTCAGGGAGAACATGCATATTTGCAGTGGCAGGATCCAGACTCCAGCCCTGCTCCAGCCTTCCTCCTGCAGATGAAAGGGCACCTCGGGAGCTGCTGTTTTCCCTTTGCTGAAGTGCAGGAGGGAGGGGAGGAGATGAGACAGGAAGGTCCAAGTGTCTGCCCAGAGCCTGTCCTGTGCTCTCCAAATGAGTGTGGCCACCTTAATGAAGGGCAGTGATGTAACCACCAACAAATCTGGAGCCTGTAACACCACCAGGGGATGAGATCAAGCTGATTTGACTAAACTTGCAGGCGACAAGGCTTGCACTTATCACATTCCTGTCGTTTAATCTTTCATCACTTGATCTCCCTCAGCTTTTCCCTGAAATGGTCCGACCAGAGAGTCAAGGTGCTCTGTTTTTTTCAGGGACACTTGAGTTTTCTGGTGGAATCACAGAGTGGTTTGGGTTGGAAGGGGACCTGAAAGATCATCCAGTTCCATGCCACTGGCTGCTCACAGCCCTGTCCAACCTGGCCCTGCTTTTATTTATTAATTGCTGAATTTTGGATACACCAAGTTTTGGATACCAAATTTTGGGTACCAACCTGGCCTTGGACACTGCCAGGGATGGATCATCCCCAGGTTTGCACCATTAAAAAACAACCAGAAAACTCTTGAGATCTTTTTGGGGCTTCTCTGCATGAAGGTGGTTAGAAGCGATCATTTCATACTTACCATTGAAAGTGCATTTTTAATGTCATGAAAATACAAATTTTAAATTTAGAAATGAACATAAATAACTAACTTAGGAAGTGAAAAATAATAAAATATTTGCCCTGAGCTGAACACTAACCTTTAAATAAAATAAATGCCAATATCCCACGGCAGGACAACCCCAGCTACAGCTGCCAACCCTTCGAGCCGGACACCAGGACAGAAAGGAGGAGCTCAGAATCCCCTCACAGCCCCAGCCCCGCTTCCCCATCCCAGGAGCAGATCCAGGGGAGGTACCCTGCCAGCCAAGGCATCATCCCCTGTGGCAAGAACAAGTTCAAGGCGTCCTTCAGCACGGAAAAATTCCGGCGCTACAGCTACGAGGAGAACGCCGCCGGGAACTACGACCGGTTCCTCAAGAGCAGCAGGAACCCCTTCCACCCCTACAAGAGGCAGATCAGCCAGGACGTTTTCCAGGAAGCCCTGCCACCAGAAGCTTCTCCCTTCAAGAGCCACAGGAGCATCGATGGCTTCGAGGGGCTGCCGGGGCCCGAGGAGCCGGAGGCGTTTCCCACCCACGTCCCCAACGTCTCTGTGGAGCAGCCCTGGTGTGGCAGCCTCCAGTACAGCACCACGGGGCAGGAGCACGGCTCTCAAGTCATGGTCAGTTGGTTTTTTGGTAGCTGTTTTCCCTCTTTTCACTGGCAAGAAGCTGTTTTTGGAAGTGTTTTCTTTCTCGCGTTGGTGTTGGTGGTTCTGCCGAGCTGCAGGCTGGGCTCAGGAAAAGGGTGTTTGGACATATATCCATGTTTGTTTGTCCAGTGTTTTCTACTGGACAAATAGTCCTAAATTTCTAAAAATTCTAAATTTCTAAATATTCTCTGTTTCCTCAAACAACCCTCAGAAAGATGCACAAGGACGAAATATTTTCGGTTAGATGGGGAACACAAATCCTAAATGTCCAAATGCTCCCTGGCAACAGGATTTGCCACCAGCTGGTGTTGTCAAGAGACAAAAGCTGGCAAAACAGTGTTTTCAAGCCATGAGGGTGTGGAGCAGACTTGGTCCAGCACCTCAGCTCACCTGCATTTTTCTCAGCACAAATAGAAGAGAACTCTAAGACATCAGTGCCACCAAAAATAAATATCAGCTCTGTTTACATCTGCAGAGTCAAGTGAATTTCAATACTGAGCTAATTTCAATACTAGATAGAGAGGCAAGTGCCTGTTTAGGGCAGCAGAGATCCCTGAAAAGCAAATTAAATTATCCTCCAGTATCTCCACAATATCTCTGCTGTGATCCAAGGTGTGAAGTGTATCTTGATCCTCTACTGCAGCCAAAAAGAGCAACTCCACCTGCCAGAGGAGGGCCTTGAGCTGGTTCTGAATGGTTGGGAGAGGAAGAATTCACAGCTACCAAATGAAAGAGGAGTTTAAAAAAAAGAAAAATCCTTATTGGATTAAGACCAGGGAATGGAGAGATGTTGTCAGGGAACATACCTGGGGATTGAAGCCATCCAGGTTAAGGAGGAAATTGATCTAAATCTCTTATTTCCTGGATAAACACTCATCTAGGTCAGAGGAGTTCAGTGCAAAACCTGTGAGCAGCTGATGAAAAAGAAGAATTCCCATTGTCTTCCCAAATCCCTGGGCTGCAGGGTGTGCAGGAGGCAAAGGCAGCACTGAGGAGCCCTTTACAAGCAGGTGTAGCTACTCCCTGGTTCTGCCAGCACTCAACTTCCCACTTTTAAATCACTTCCATGCTGCTGGAAAGTTGGGATTTCTGAAAATCTGGTCACCAAAATAACACAGAAGTTTATTAGTAGTGGATGTCAAACCAAGTCTAATTTGTGCTTCTAATAATATACCATAAAAATACTGAGTATTTTTTTCTATTTATTATATATACTACATGCATGGTATATAAAATGCAGATAATATAAGAAACCATGTGTATATATATTTATTTATTAATGGGTTTTTTTAGACAGACTAAAATGCCATAAAAGCATGTTTTAAAGCAGAAGGATAAGTGCTATTGGATTCTTGAAAAATCAAGATTCTCACTGAATTTCTCCATTTTTACACCTTCCCTGCATCTTGGTTGAACCCAGTAGTCAGCCCAGTGTGATTTTTCTCTGCCACCTCTTTCCTGCACATTACATTGAATTATCCTGCAAATTCTAGAGGCAGCTGGAGGCACTTCCAGCCTGCTGGATAAAATCAGGGAGAAGGAAAAAAGAGGGAGACACACTTGTGCACACTCAGGAGTGAAAGCTGGAGTGAGTGGTTTGTGTGTGCAGGGAGGAAAAAAAAATATAAAAATATAAAAATGTAAAAATATAAAAATATAAAAATATAAAAATATAAAAATATAAAAATATAAAAATATAAACGGTTTTCTGAATGGCTCTTGGAATGTGGGCTGGGATTCCTTTTTTGGGGTTGTAGTTATGGAAATGCAGGAGTTGGTTCATGTCTTCATGGAATCACAGAGTGGTTTGGGTTGGGAGGGACCTAAAAGATTATCCACCTCACTCCCTGCCATGGGCAGGGACACCTTCCACTCTCTCAGGCTGCTCCAAGCCCTGTCCAACCCTGGACACCTCCAGGGATGGATCATCCCCAGCTTTGCACCATCAAAAAACACAAACCAACCCCTATTCACCCTCACTAAAACAGAATTGAACCCCCAAAACTCAATATAATGAAGGCAAACCCATTGACTAACAGAATGATCCTCTTTTAAGTGAAGCTGTTTTCTCTGATGGCTCCTTCCTTGAATGTTTTGCAGCAGGATTCAGAGATGAAGCTCAGGACATCCCCCCTGGAAGGGCAGCCTGGTTTGTATTGCTACCAGCCCCAGGTGCAGCAGATGTATTGCCCCTCACACCCTTTCCATCAGGTCAGTACAACTGGGGCTAAAAACCCCTGGATTTTAGCACCCAAATGACACAATAACCATGGTAATAATAATTTTTTTAAAAGGATTTTGAAACATCTTTAAATTTGTGGGTTTGCAGGGCCGTGTTTATATGCCTGCATTCTGTTTAGAGAATAAGGTTGAAAAAGAACCACAGCTAAATGCAGTTTAAGATGGTCATTAAGAAAAATAATAAGAAAAAAACAAACAACAAAAAAACAAACAACAAAAACCAATCAAACAAAAACAAACAAACAAACAAAACAAAAAAAAAAACACCACCAAAACTTGTGGAAATGGAATCTTGGTACTGCATATTTATATTTTCACCATTGCACTCAAGAAAATCTGCTTTGAAGCGAGATAAATTATTAACATAACTCTTGATATTTCAGGATCTTAATTAACTGTGCTCTAACTTCAGAAAAACAAAACAAAACAAAACAAAATAAAAAAAAAAAACCACCCACAACTAAATAGATGTGACCATTAAAATTCAGACCAAACACAGAAAAATATTTAAAAATAAAATTGGAACAGCAAAATGATGTTCACTTGCCTTCTGCCTGATGGCACACACATCTCTTTTGAAACTTTTTGCCTCTTACATCATCCCCAGAGGAGGATTATTCAGCTGAGGCATAATTGACAATAATGCTGATGATGCAGGAGAATGTGCAAGATTAGGGTTGTTCTCCTGTAATGTAACTTTGTTATTGGCACTCGAAATAATTCCCTTCAGATGTAGATGCTGTTCAGTGCTTTGAAATCTTCCTCTTTTAGGCTCAGTTACCTGCAAGGTATAAAATTTTCAGTGATGAAAATGTGCTGATTTCAAACAACCAAAGAAAAAAAAAAAAAACCAAACTTGAGGTGAAATTAAGGCAGCAAGGAATTTTCAGATTTTGGGTAGAAATCCAAGTACAAAACCAGCACAACTCCAAAACACCCAACCATCAGAATTGAATTAAATGAAACTTAAAGGAAACTCAAAAATCCGTGGAGATAAAAGCAGAAGCTGAGTTCTGCCTCCTTTGATCCCAGGGACTGATGACAGATTTTGTGGCATCAGCTGCCCCATCTCACTCAGCTGCCTCGTGGAGTATAAAAGTGTGACTGACAGAGCAGGGATTTAAAACTGGCCAAGGAAAACCAAACCCAGGTTCCTGTGTGACATTTCATTGTTAATTTGTGTGGTGTTACTGAGTCATGGAAACACTCACCACTCCTGGCTTCTTATTTAACTTATCACTCTGATTTTCCACCAGCCAGAATTTCCTGAGCCTTATTTTTCTCCTTGACACGTGGCAAAAAGGCAGCAATCTTTGAATTCTTATCCACACTGCCAAAATTCATTTACTTGTGTTGTTTTCTTGTCACCCTAACACTCAGTAGAAGTGATAAAAGGTAACAACAAATGTAAAGATAAAAATAGAGGTAAAAATATAAATATAAATATAAATATAAATATAAATATAAATATAAATATAAATATATAAAAATAAATTAATTATAAATCTAAATCTAAATCTAAATCTAAATAACTATAACTATAACATATAACAATAACATATAAATATAAATATAAATATAAATAATATAAATATAAATAAGGAAAGGTGATATTGCACTACCATCCTAACTTACAAATCCATTATTGTTATTTCAGAAGAAACTGGTCCCAAAATGGTGCCAAAAAAAAGCTCTGCTGCAAATATAAACTGTTGATATGTCACAGCTCCATATATCTCACTCACTATAAAAATTCCATTTCTGTGGGCAGAAACCCCACTTAGCTTGTGAATTCATGGAATATTCTTCATTTCTTTATCAATTCTGCAGCAGGCATCTTTCCCCTGTCCCTGCTGACTTGATCCCAGTGCCTTTTCCATACTGATCACATTCCAAAAACCTCCAGATTTGAAGCTCCTGGGAGCTGCCAGGGCAAGATCCAACAGGCACCAAGAGGAAAATCCTCCATCCACCTGCAGGCTGGCACTGGGACAAATCTCTGAAGTGCAGCAGGTTTCTGTCAGGCTTTTCAATACCTGTGCTTAATGTTAATATAGAAAAAGTCTGGCAACGTGCTCTACTGCTCAGGAATTGAACATAAATAAATAAAAAATAAAAATAAATAGGTGAAAGAGGTAGAATTGTCATCCCTGTGCCACAATCACACGCTGGAAAATGAAAAAGAGCATGGGATGGGATGGAATAACCCCTCCTGCATGGAGCAGCCCCATCATTAGTGCTTCACATTTCCAGCTGGAATGGGGCAATGCAAGTTCAATCACTCTGGAGAAGGGGCCCTGGAGTGAGGATGTTCCAGCTGAGCCTCAGTTTTCATTAGAGGGATGAGAGGGGTTCAGCCCCGTCATTAATTTTGTCCAGATGATAAAAACAGCCTCACCTTCCCCTTTGCTGGACACAGCAGGAGTGGTGACTCAGATGAAAAAATGAGTTATTATTGACCCGAGTGAAGCAGCAGGCACTGGCTGGAGTCACTCACCCACCCACCATAAAACACCTTCCTGTGCCACGGGAGACTGTAAAACCAGCTCCAGCCTGTCATTCCAGCCCGTTCCCCAGCCTCCCTTCCCTCAAAAAAAGGGACTAATGGAACCAATAAAACAGAAATAATCCCTAAAACGCCCAAGTCTGGCCTTTCATGATGACATCAAAACCAGCCCTTGGTGTTGTTTCCTTTCAAAGAAGCCACCAAAACCAATAAAAATCAGAATTGTTGGAGGAATTGCTCGGTTTTCTACTCTTGGGGAAAAATGTGCACCCAGTGCACAAGGCACTGCACACAAAAATTAGCTCACAGCTGCTCTGGAGGCTCTAATTGTGCCCAATATTTGGTTTAACGAGGCAGGCCACGATTAATTATGCACATTTCATTTCTCTCACCATGCAAACAACTGGGTCCGTGCAGTCTGGCTTTCCACATTCCATTTCAGGCAGCTCAGGGTTAGCAAGATAAAAGCAAACAGGCAAGAAAAGCTCCAGCAGCCAGCATAAAATTACAGAGAAAATGACATCAATTATTCAGAGTACAGAAGAAATAAATAAACTGTGAATATTTTGCTGTTTTGAGGGGACCAAGACCAAGGACAACTAAAGCTACTGATCCAAAAAAATGAAGGAATTACAATTAGAAACTGAGGAGATGTCCAAGGGATTTTTCCCAATGAGTTTTGAGAGCTTATATTATTTTTCAGAGGAACCACACAAACCTCATGGCACAGGACTGCTACACCAGCACAGGGCTCAGCAACCTTTGAGTACCAGGGAAGGCATCCAGGTAGATTTTTGTGATAGCATGAGACAGGACTTCTAATTTTGGCCATGCCCTCACCCCTGGCATCTGGAAGGATTCATCTGGAAGAGGCAGAAATTCCTCTCCTACAGAGCTCCCAGAGAGCTGATTTTATCTTGCCTAAACTGGATCATGTTCCTTTGCTCTTGCAAGTCCCTTTCCAGCAGGATTCAGCTGTAATTTGAGGAAGAAAAAGGTGAATATTCGTAAAAAGGGAAAGACCAAGTGCTGTGTTAAAAAATTGAGAACAAATCTGTGGAAACCCTGGTGCAATCCAGGCTGGCTGTGTGGATCATCTCCAGCCTTTCACCTGGTTTTTTTTTTTATCCTGGTGATCCCATCATTTCAGTTTGTCTTGGGACAGGCTTAGAGATCTCCTGAAGAGATAGGTCAGCATTCCTCAGGGAGCTTCTGTGGCTGGTCCCAGGGCAAGAATTCCATAAATATTGTCTGATTTTAGGGGTGCTGGCTTATTCTTTTTAGCTTTCTGATAGAGAAAATGAGGTGGTGGTCAACAGCTCATGAACCCCTGGCCCTGTGGAGAAATCTTTTCCTTGGAATTGACTGTGAGGGAACAGACAGGGAGCAGCCCAACAGCTCCAGCACCAGACAGACAGTGTGAAACCACCTCAAAAACCTCTCCCATGCTGCTCTCCTGACCCCTGAATGACATCACTGACTTATTCCATAATAATACATTCATCTGAAATCTATTCTGGTTCATCCATTAAAGTTCTTATTGTTGTTTGTTGCTTTTTTCCCTGCCCTGCACGGTGACAGCGATTTTAACAGAGATTTTGGGATGCTATTCCCTCAGGAGCAGGTATCATATGCTTTCAATTTTTTGCCTTTCTGTACCCTCTCCACCTAAAGAAAAAAAAAAAAAGCAACAACAACAACAAAAAAATAGCACACAAACCCAAATAAGGCTCAGACAAATGTTTCTTCTGACATTTTTAGTAGCTTTACTTCCTCAGCTGGTTTTTCTAAGGTGAACACTGAAGTGTTTTATTCTGGTGGGCTGGGGTTTTAATGTCAGTGAAATGACATCATTCTCTATTTGGGTGCATGTTCAGGGGAGGCTGAGCAGGCTGAAATGCTTCAAAGGAGGTGGCTGGAGGGAGACAAGCTTTAGGTCTATAAAATTAAGAATTATCTGGTGCCAATTAACAGGACACAGCTCCTCACACGGATTTTCACATAGCAGGCAATAAAGAAGAAAACACTTTTTATTTTTCCCCACACAGTGTCCTCAGAAATAACGCTGCACTCAGGGGGTATTTTTGGGAGCTTGTTGCTAAAGCAAATAACATCTCTGCTGTCCCCCCAGTACCCCTCAGGAGGCAGCTACCCCGTGACTTACATCGCTTCCTCGCACTACCCCTACCAAAGGATTGCTCCTCAAAGCAGCCAAGAGTCTCAGCAGCCTCTGTTTCCCAAACCCATCTACTCCTACAGGTAACACAATCTTTTTCCAAGCCCTCACCTTACAGGAAATACCCTGTTTGCCCCTGGCCTGTTTCCAGCATCCTTTGCAACAACACGTTCGCCCTCATTTGTCTTGTTCCCCGGGGTGTTCTGTCCTGTCCCTAAAGGATCACAGAACGTCCCAGGCTCTGGGGCCAGCCAAGGCACAGAGAAATTGAGTGTTGTAAAGCAGGGGAGCAGTCTTGATCACTCCCCAGAGTTAAAAAAAAAAAATAAAAAAAAAAATTGAGATGTTTTTCTATAACAGCGAATTAATCACTGCTGTTTTGTGGGGTCTGTGTGGTTGCTGTGCTGGGAGAACAGCCTCGTGGTTTGCCCCAAAAGGATACTCTCCTTGCACTTGTAAAGCAGGGGAGCAGTCTTGATCACTCCCCAGAGTAAAAAAAAAAATTGAGGTGTTTCTCTAATGCAAAATTTCAGGTGTTGGGGATTTCATCAGCACAAGACTGGTGCTATTTAGCTGTCTATTCCAGCACCTGGATTAAAACTGATTTTTTTCCCCATCTACTGGAGCAAGGAATTGCCCAGAAAACATATCAGCTCTGGCAGTCACCACATGGGTTTAGCCCCCAAAGCAGATCAGAGAATTAAATTTGAATGATCCCTCTGTCACTGTCAGTTTGATTCTCCTTGTGGCCTTCACCAGTTTAAGCATTCAAACAAAAAAACTTCAATTGCTGCACACCAGCAGGATTTGTGGGCCTTGATTCTACTTTCTGTATAGTTTTATTTTAAACCCAGGTTGGACCTTCTAGATGAGCTTGGAGAATTACCTGTGGGAGGTTGTTGCAAACAACAGAGTGGAAACATAAAATCATCTTTGTATTTGTGCTATGACAGTGAAAGTCAGAGTAACTCCACAGTGTGAAAAATGATCTACTTTTGGTTGTGAGGAGTCAGGCAGAAGAGGCTAAAATGCTTTTCTTTCTCTCCCTGAAGCATCCTGATCTTCATGGCTCTCAAAAACAGCAAGACAGGGAGTTTGCCAGTCAGTGAGATTTACAATTTCATGACGGAGCACTTCCCTTACTTTAAGGTGAGTTCCACAGGGATGGGGAGGGGGATCTCCCTCTGAGCTCACCAATCAGCAGAGGGAACAAGGGATGGGATTCCAGCTGTGAAAAGGGATCATTTCTTAGGAGATTAATACAAATCAATTACACACTACACAGTCTCATGATCACAAGCTACCCAGGCAGAAATGTGGGAATATTTAACTCAAAAACATATTAAGAACTGTTCCAGGTGGAGCTTGGGTGTTTAACAGTGACCATTCCTCACCAGCAGCCCATAAAAAGGACAAATGATTTTAAAAACACCTTCACTGCTTCCTCTCAGATCTCAGGTACAGGCAGAACTGGTCTTGTAGCTTCCTCTGCCACCAGCAGCACCTCCAGCCTGGTGTGGAAGCCGAGGGCTCCAGGTGATCTCACTCCATCCTGGAGCTGGGATATTCATCTTGGGCAACAGCATCCAGTGCCTGCCCTGCACAAAGAGAAGTGTCATGTGTGATAATGGCACTAAGCTGATAATTACACGGTGAGCTGGGGAGGGAAAGGGTGGATGGTTTGCAGCAGCACTGCTGGAATTTGGAGCCCTGCTGTGAGGGAATGGCTCCTCACACTTGGAATGCCAGTGGAAAAGGCTCAGTCAGCACAGGGAGCCCAAGGCAGGAGGATTAGTTAAGATTTTTTTTTTTTTTTTAAAGAGGTGTAATGGAATCATCAAGTGCTGCTCCACTCAGAGCTTTGTTTCTGCTGATTCTTCAAAATTCACCTCGCTGAAGTCCACAGTGGGTGACCTCAGCTGTGAGCAAGACCCAAAAATGAAAATAAAGCCAGTGAGTCTGTCCTGTTTCCTATTGCAAATAGCCCTGCAGCAATCGAGGCAAATTTAAAACAGCCACAGCCAGGCAGTTCAAACATTTATAATAAAGAACACTGAGAATAATGAAAAATAAATGTTCCAATACAATTTTGCAGTGGTTTTGGACACTAAGGATAAATAGAGCACACACACAAAAAAGTAAGGAAGTGGAATGTGTCAGTAATCAGAGAAAAATACACATTATCACAGAGGAAGAACTGTCTGGATCCATCACTCCTGTACTCCCAGACTCCCTCCCACAGGAATTACTGACTACTCCATCATCTGTTACAAGAAGGGAGAAAAAAAATAAAGAAATTTCCCATTAGAAATCCCAGAGGAATCCACAGGAACATAGCAAGAGTTTCAAGCAGAGAGGTGGGAATATTATTAATAATTTTTACAGGCATGCACATGTTTATCCATCAGTTCAAACTGAAATTAATTGTCTGTTATCTTACAGCACAATTGATTATAAAATTAATCAGCAGCTTTAAACCAAATGCTGCTGCTGCTGCCAGCATGGACAGAATTCCTCAGACTCAGAACTGTGGCTCTGCCAGGTGTCACCATCCTGGTCCTTCCTGGTTTTTTCAGAACCTCATCTCTTCTTTTAAAATTCATTTTATAACTGATGAGGATGAAGTTACTGCTGTAGGATAAGAACAGTGCAGGGGGTACTACCCAAACATTCCCTGTTCTGTTGCAGCTTTATTTTTTGCATTTTGCTTACAAATGCAGCCAAATGTATTTGACTGTAACATCCTCAAAATAACCAGGGGAGAAGGAGCAACTAGATATTCCATTTACACTCATCAAACCCTGTCTGCCTCTGGTCTTTACAGCAGAGAATCACCAATAAATGGCAAAAATTGATATCCTCCATCTTCCCTGCCTTTGGAGAGTCTTCAGCACAATAAAATCAGATAAAAATCAGCAAAGAACATTTTTCTGCTGCTACCAGCTCTCACTAAAAACAGGATACAGCAGGGAGAGGGGAAACAGTTGAGGTTGGAGAGAAAAAGAGTGCAAGGGCACACAGAGCCTTGCTGGGAGACATGGGATGATACAAGCCGAGTCAAATTAACTGGGATTTGCTGCCACAGCAAATTTAGTTTCTGTGATGCAACAATCTCATTTCTAGTTGAAACAGAGCAATCCAACTCCTACGTCCTTAAAAAAAAAAAAAAAAAAAAAAAGAAAAACTACGCAGCTAAAATTGAATTAGTCTTTGATGTACCTCTCCCTTCTCTTGAGACCTAGATTTAAAGAGAAAGGGTTTTGCAAGATCACTGAACTCTTTAAACTTCAAGAGCTGGTCAGGATCAGTGGGGCTGGACAATAATTTTTTATTTTTTTTTGTAGTGATTAGTGAGTCTAACAGAAAGCTTTCATCTTTTTAATTGGAGTTCTTGCCAGTGGGCCTGAGAGGGCAGAAAGGTCTGTGGTGTGATGGAGGAGTTCAGGTGCTGAAGATGTGGCACCTGGGGACATGGATTGGTGGTGGCCTTGGCTGGACTGGCTGACCTCAGAGGGCTTTTCCCACCTCAGTGGTTCTGGGATTCCCCAGCTGATTTTAGGATTCTGCATTTCATCCCCTCAGGTGCTGAATGCACTGAGGCCAAAATCAGCCACAGCAAGGAGATGGCAGCCACTCAAGAGCAACCCCAGCAGCCAAAGTTTGCTCATTTAACAATCACATCTGCTTTAAAACCTGCTGGTTTTTCACTTAACACACTGAATCCATTGAGCCCTACCTGGGCAAACGAATTCTCACAGCTCAGCAACCCCAAGCTTAAAGTAAAAACCTGCTCAGCTCCCAGCTGCAGCCTCCAAAATCAATCCCTGTGCTTTTTTGCTTGTACAGTTTCTAAAACCATCTCCTCATTTACACCCCCACACGTTCTGGGAACCTCTGAGGAGCCCGTGCCGCTCCCAGCTGAGCAGAAACACCAATTATCCTGTCTAGGTACACACTGGGGTGTGTGGAGCCTGTGTGCAGGGGAAGAAACAAGAATATTCTTCCAGGTCAGCTTGTTCAGTAGCTAAACACACAATTTACCTGGGAGGAAGAGTTTTATTCACTTTTGGAACTGTCAGAAAGCTGCTTGAATGTTATCTGCAAGGGAGAAAAAACTGATTTGTCGTGTTTAGTATGAGCCTGTGGCAGAAAAGTTTTAAAGGTTTGGGGTCTTCTCTTCTCTTCTCTTCTCTTCTCTTCTCTTCTCTTCTCTTCTCTTCTCTTCTCTTCTCTTCTCTTCTCTTCTCTTCTCTTCTCTTCTCTTCTCTTCTCTCCTCTCCTCTCCTCTCCTCTCCTTCCTTTCTATTACAAGTTGTGTTGTCTCACCCATGAGACAGAACAGTGAAATGCTGACATCAGGTGGGCCAAAATGGAAGAAACTGTGCTGCTCAGAAGGGAAAATAATTTCTCTTTTAGTAAATAATATGTATTTAATTCCACACCTATTTATTTATTAATTAAGAGAGTATTAAATTTGACGCTCAACTCGTCAATAAGGCTTTTGGTGCCTTAATCCACACAATAGTTCTTCACAAAACAACAGGTTTTATGTTCCTTATAAAAACATGTACAAGAAATCAAATCCTGATAAAATCATTTAATCCAAGTATGTTCAGAGTTCACAGTCTGCCTTGTGAAAGCCAAAATGGACTCAGATCCATTTATAAAAGATGGTCTTAGAGGAAGTCTGCTGGGCTAGGCAACAATTAAAGAAATCATCAAACTGTCAAAAATCTGGTTTTCTATGAGAGAAGGATCCTATTAATAAAAAGGAAAAATGGGAAAAATTAATGAACCTAAGAGGGAAATTCTAGTTTTTAACATTTTTAAAAAGACTGTGGAAACCCACATTTCTCATGCTCTCTGTTCAATAATTCTCTGCTTGATATAAACAGTTATGATGACAAATATTTGCATCCATGAATACGAATCAATAGCCACAGACAACTTCCCCATATTTCAGAGAGCTGTTTCATTTCTTGCAACTCTTTTGAGGAATTGAAAAGAAAATGTGAGGATTTTTTTTTTTGGCAAACGAGACAAGGATCATTTTAATGATCCAGTTTAAAGAACCTTCCAGCTGCTGAGTTAAAAATAAATGCAAAGCACAGAGGTGAGTGATCAGCTGTGGAAACCTGTATCTCATCTGGAGGGTTTGTGATTAAACCATTTGGTTATGTAATTGGCCAGCACACAAAGTTACACCTACAGCAGCATGAGAAATCCCTTTGAAATCTGCCTGGACACTGGATTGGAGCTCAGCTAGCACACAGTACTTTAATAAAGAGTTGGAAATGTTTCTAGGTGTTCTGAAATAGATTCTTGTTAGTTCTAGAACATGAATTTTTACACACTTGTTTCTTATAATGTGCCAATTCACTCTTCAAGAGCCAGCAGGTCCCTGACAACCTTCTTGCTCAGAAGATCAGTTACTATTTTATCTGATCCCTCTCTTCCCACACAACATGACTGTGACATTTTTGTGGCTTCCCTCTAACGTGCCAAGTTTCTCACTGCAGAAGGGACAAACTTAAAACAGCATTTCTTGTAACCTCACCAGCCAAAACAGAGTTATATATACACACACACATATTTTTAGGTTTTTGGGGTGTTTTTTTTTAGCTTGGAGTTCTGTTCTTACACTGGGTTTGTTTCTCCAGACAGCCCCAGATGGCTGGAAGAATTCCGTGCGCCACAACTTATCTTTGAACAAGTGCTTTGAGAAAGTGGAGAACAAGTCGGGGAACTCCTCTCGGAAGGGCTGCCTGTGGGCTCTGAACCCAGCCAAGATCGACAAGATGCAGGAGGAGCTCCAGAAATGGAAGAGGAAAGACCCAGTGGCTGTGAGGAAGAGTATGGCAAAGCCAGGTCAGTTGTTTCTCAGTTCTCGCACAGCTCTCCCCAGAATTTTCCTTTCCTGTAAGAGAATTTAAACGTGATGCAGGGAAAGCATGTAAGGGTTTTTTTCCTGGTTGGCAAAACAAGTAAAAAAAGAAAAAAATTGAAAAGCAGAATTAAGGTAGATCTGGTTGTGTAGGTGTTTCCAGATAAGCACAAAGAAACTTCACCAAGAAAATATTTTCTCTTGACATCTCACTAAGCTTTGAGATAAAAGGTCAGGTTGGATTGGAGCAACCTGGAGCAGTGGGAGGTGTCCCTGTCCATGGCTGAGGGGTGGAATGAGATGATCTTCAACATCCCTTCCAATCCACACCACTCTGTGATAAAAAGAAGGCTGAAATAAGGAATATCAAATAAAACCCGAGATTAACTGCTAAGTGTCCAACCTTTAAGCCTAAAAATGGAGTTTATTCCATACTCACTTGGCAAGGATAATTTAAAAGAAAACATTTCAGGCTTTGGAGTTTTCCATCTATAAGAACTAGCACTTCCTGAGTAACACCGCAATTCCTGCTGCGGGCTATCCAGGGACAAATCAGCCACGGGCTTTCCCCTTTGTTTTCCAGAAGAACTTGACACCCTGATCGGCGACAAGAGCGAGAAGCTGCGATCCTCCTCCCTGCTGTCCTGCAGCCCGACGGGCGCTGCAGGTGCGTCCCTCTCCAGGCAGATGGCAGCGCAATCCCATCCCTTGTGCGAGCCCCCGCTCTCCTCCGGCATCCCGCAGGGATTACACGGCATCCACGCCTCGGGAGCTCTGCACGCCAAGAGCCCCCTGCCCGCTTTGCTGGCGGGGCAGCAGCAGCAGCAGCAGCAGCAGCAGCCCGGGTGTTACGCATCCCCCCAGGGCTTCCCCCAAATCCCCACCGCGCTGATGCAGCACACGCCGGACGCTCAGAGCCTGTTCGCTGCCGGGGAGGCTCAAAGCCATCTCCGGACTCAGCCCAGCATCCCTCAGGATTCCCCAGTGCCGGCTCAGAGCCCCCCGAGCTGCGGGATGAAGATGCTGCCCGAGCATTCCCCGGCCAGGACGGTGCAGGACACGCTGCTGCAGGAGGGAGACCTCAGCAACGACATCGATGCTCTTAACCCGTCCCTCACTGATTTTGATCTCCAAGGTAGGTGTCTGAGGTGTTTTTATCTCGGAGAGACAGGTGTGTTACATCCCATCCCGTCTCACCCCATCCCGTCTCACCCCATCCCATCCCATCCCATCCCCATCCCATCCCATCCCATCCCATCCCATCCCATCCCATCCCATCCCATCCCATCCCATCCCATCCCATCCCACTCCATCCCATCCCATCCCATCCTCCACAAGATCCATTTCTGACCCGTTTTTTACAAACCCCACCTTCCTGGGTTACATTTTGTATCAACGGCCGTGCAATTTTGCCTTAAATCTTTAAAAAGTTTCCCAAGGATGCTACAGATTTGCATCCACGAATGTAAAAAACATTCCTGCTCCCCTCCCTCGGCTACAATTGCTGCTATTAAATACTTCAATACAGTATTTAGAAAGTGTTCTTTAAATTCAGACCTGTTTTCAACTGAAAGCCACTCAAGCACAACCATTTAGTTCCATTCTTACAAGAGAATTGTCGAGTGAAAGGCACCAAGAGAAATAAATTTGATTGAATTGACACGTTAGCATTCTTCTTGCTCAATATTGATTCCACATCTCTGCTAAAAAGGATGCTCCTTCCCTCTTCCCAAGGCAGTAATGGGATCTACACCCCAAACAATTATATTTTCTGAGGTGCCTTTTTATATTCTTTGTAAATATACATTCCTAACAGAATTTTAGAAAGATTTTTCTTAAATTAACACTGTTTTCTGCCAGGTTTAAATTTGTGGAGACAAACAATAACCCCATCTAAACAACCTCTCCCCTTCCTCAGTCCCAAGAGATCAGGATCAGCTCCACACTGATGTTTAATAGCCAACATCCCCTGCAACACACAGATGAGAAAAGCAAATACAAAGCAACATACAGAGAGAAAACATCAAGAAAGCTGAATCAGTCTGTTAATTAATGGGTTTGTGGGGTTTTTTTGTTGTTGTAGGCAATCTTTCAGAGGATTCCCTCCACACTAATGTTTAAAAATCAACATCCCCTGCAACACAATTGTGAAAAAAAAGCAAATATAAAGAAACATACAGAGAGAAAACTATAAAGAAAGCTGAATCTATCTGTTAATCCCAAGAGATTAGGATCACCTCCACACTAAAGTTTAATAACCAACATCCCCTGCAACACACAGATGAGAAAAGCAAATATAAAGAAACACACAGAGAGAAAACCATAAAGAAACCTGAATCAATCTGTTAATCCCAAGAGATTAGGATTCCCTCCACACTAATGTTTAATAACCAACATCCCCTGCAACACAATGATGAAAAAAGCCAAAATAAAGAAACATACAGAGAGAAAAACATCAAGAAAGCCGAATCAATCTGTTAATTAATGGGGGGTTTTTTTATTGTAGGGAATCTTTGGGAGAGTTCCCTCCACACTAATGTTTAATAGCCAACATCCCCTGCAGCACAATGTTGAGAAAAGCAAATATAAAGAAACATACAGGGAGAAAAACATAAAGAAAACTGAATCAATCTGTTAATCCCAAGAGATTAGGATCACCTCCACACTGATGTTTAATAGCCAACATCTCCTGCAACACAACGATGAAAAAAAGCAAATTTAAAGAAACATATGTAGAGAATAACATCAAGAAAGCCGAATCAATCTGTTAATTAATGGGGGTTTTTTTTATTGTAGGGAATCTTTGGGAGGGTTCCCTACAGACTGACGTTTAATAGCCAACATCCCCTGCAACACAACGATGAGAAAAGCAAAAATAAAGAAAGATACGGAGAGAATAACATCAAGAAAACTGAATCAGTCTGTTAATCCCAAGAGATTAGGATCACCTCCACACTAATGTTTAATAACCAACATCCCCTCCAACACAACGATGAAAAAAAGCAAATATAAAGAAACATACGGAGAGAAAAACGTAAAACTGAATCAATCTGTTAACTAGTGGTTGGTTTTTTTTGTTGTTGTAGGGAATCTTTGGGAGGAGCTGAAAGACGACAGCCTGGCCGTGGATCCCCTCGTCCTCATTTCATCGTCTCCGATGCCCTCGCAGTGTTTCCCCTCGCAGTGCCAGCTGGAGAGCGGCGGCAGCGTCCCCATCCCGGCCGGGAGCGCGCACGGGAGCGCGCCGGAGCTGCAGCTGACCACGCTCTACTCCGCCTTCATGGAGCTGGACACCGTGTCCCCTTCCTACCTGAGCAGCCCCGGGTCCAAACCCATCGCCTTAATGTGAACCACACCCCGGAAAGCACCGCCGAGGTGGAAACCCAGCCCTAAGCATCACACACCGCCCTGGCTGGGTGATGTCAGTGTCCATGGGAATGAGAAATTTATCTTTTCTTGGGGTTTTTTTTTTTGTTTATTTGTTTGTTTGTTTTGGTTTTTTGTTTTTGTTTTTTTCCCAGAACTCGCCCGCAGGATATGTAGCTTTACTATGATGATTTTCTACAGACAGATATTAAAAAAAAAAATTAATATTATTTAAGGATGATATGGTTAACAGCTGAACTTGTCAACACCATCTTATCAAGCCACTCATCTTCATCTTCCAGAAATAAGAGGAGAACAAATTCTTGACCTTCTTTTTCCCTTTTCTTTTTTTTTTTTTCTCTCTAACAAAAGCTGCTTGCAAATGAACACAGAACTCACAGCTGACAACAATTTAACTTATTTCTTGGAGCCACTGATGGCAACAACATCCACCACTCAAAATATAAAATCTACCTATTAAAACATTCATAGTCCCCTTGAAAGAAGTGCTGGGTTTTGGTAAACGTGAACTGAAAATTCTGCAAGTATTAGAAGATAGAGGACAAGCTGCTGACAGACTAAACCAAAGCAACAAATATACTTCAGTGGAAAATATCTAAGTTTTACTGTATTTAAAAAGAAATTTTAAACTCTGCTTTTTTTAATAAAAAAGAACAAAACTATTTAGTAGAATTTTTACTTGGCTGGAAATTATTCCCGTTCATGCCTCTTATCTTTTGCCACATAAACTAAACATTATCGTGAATTGTTAAGCCATTAAATGAAGATTTTTTTTTTTTTAATGGTAGTAAGGAAGAAGAGAGAAATTGCAGTCGGCCAAATGCAGAGAGCATCTGTGTTTTAACTGATGCCTCCAGTGGGGTTTATGGTCATGCTGAACCAAATCTTGCAGTAGGTTCCTACTGTGAATTAAACTTAGGCCAGTGTTTCAGGAATACCCTTCTCCCTTTGATTTTCCACAAAGATGGAATAAAAAGGTTTAAAAAAATAGAATAAAATAGAATAAAACAATTTTGGTTTAAGTGATGCAATATAAACCCAGAGTAAGCTGGAGAAGGAACTTAACAGCATTATGGAAAATAGTCTAGGAACCCAAAATAATATGAGGTTGCTCAGAGAAGCTGTGGCTGCCCCATCCTGGCAGTGCCCAAGGCCAGGTTGGACAGGGGCTTGGAACAATCTGGGACAGTGCAAGATGTCCCTGCCCATGGCTCTGGATGATCTTTAAGGTCCTTTCCAACCCACCCCATTCCGGGGTTCTCTGATCTCTAGTCACAGATTATATAAACAAACTCAAACTAAACCAAGGAGGTTAAAACTTGAGTCAGATTGGGTGATTTAGACCACAAGAAAGCAAGGAGGGATTCTGAAGGATGGAGCAAAGGAGATGGGATTGTTAAAGTGAAGGCACACGGGTTTAATTGGCTGCTGTCTCACAGGTGGGAGCTCTGCCCAAAGCCAGGCCCAAAGCTACACCCTCACCCTTTCCTACTAGTCCAGACTTAAAATCAGATTAGGGGCAGACAGATAAAGGAGACTTAGGAGGAACACATGTGATGCAGCTTTGTAATCCCTCACGCAACCACCAAGAAATCCTCACTTGACTCCAACTCCTCTTCCTGCAGAGAGAATGAGGAGCGGAAGAAATGCAGCCAGGTTGGCCAAGCTGCTCCAGGAAAAAAAAAAAAATAAATAAACCAGCAGGATGAGAGTTATGCAAACATATTAGAGCTGGGGGAATCAGTTTTTGGCCACCTTAACATTTAGATAAAGAAATACAGAAGAAGTTAAGTATGACACGTTATTAGAAATGTGAATATTATGGTAAGTGTAAAGCATGTAGTGAGTATAAAGCTGCCAAACAAAATATAAATATAAATATAAATATAAATATAAATATAAATATAAATATAAATATAAATATAAATATAAATATAAATATAAATATAAATATAAATATAAATATAAATATAAATATAAGACAGTGTGTAAATATGTGTGTAATATAGATACAATATATATAAAGCACAGTGTGTGTATATAAAGCACTGTATATGAACAGAAAATTATGTGTACACATAACATTATATGTACATATAAACTACTATTTATAAACAGTGTGTGTGCATATATATAACACTATATATATATAAAAAACACAGTATAAATACATACATATATATATTCAGTGCAATTTTAGAGTCACCAACTTACAACTAAATACTTCTGAGTAGATATTATTAGAAGCATAATATTACCCTATCTTTTTTTCTAAAAAAAATGCACATTTTAGTCAAATAAATACACATTTTAATACAGACATGCATTGAGGAAAAGCAAAACCAAAGCAGCCCCTGCCCTGTGCTCAGGCACTGTTTTTGTGCCCCTGTGGCTCTTCAACACACAGCTACTCTGATGCCTTAAAATATGTCACCATCACTCCTAAGCCAAAAATAATAATTGGTAAATAATGTTCTCTATGAATATTAGACACAGGTCTGGCTCATGGGAGGGGTGGGTTCCCTCAGCTCTGTGTGTTTGTGAGCTCTGACTCCAACAGAAGATCCCAGTCTTGGACCAGGTGTCCAGAGCCTCCCAACTCCTCAGATTCCTTCCAGCCACTCCAGTCCCAGTGGGAATTCTGCACACCTCCATCCTCAAGGAATTTCCAGCTGAGACTCTCTCCACTTGGAAGCTTCTCTCTGCAAACACCAAGGGGTTGGCACAGGGATTTTCTGAAACATTTTCAGCACCCTGAGGGAGCGAGGTGCTCAGTTCTCCATGACTTTCAATCACTATTTGCACCAAATTCTTGCTAAATCCCTTTTTAAACTCCTTACAAATTCCCCTCCTGAGTCACACACAGGCCTTTTCAAAATATTCCTGACAAAATGAGCAGCATTCCCAGTATTTTGTATTTGGTAGAGGGAGACAACAAAAAAAAAAATGCATGAGAACACACCAGGGGAAGTGCAGTGGGATGGCTCATCACTCTAAAAACACGACAGAAATGTAATAAAATATTTATGATTAAAGCAAACCCATGGCATGTGAAAAAATCCATCAAAAAAAACTGACAGTAGGAGTCTGGACAATGTTATCAAGCTGAGTTAAACGTCTGTGAAACTCCAAATTCACGGATTTGAAAGCGAGAAAAGCAGAACTGCTTTTTCTGAGTCAAAGAGTTATAATTTATGGGCACAAGGACCTATCCATGATTTGCTAATTCCTGTGTGTCACTCGTGTCCTCTGTGGCCCAGCCACTCCCTCAGAGGCACCAATATATTCCATCCTTGTGACCACATACATGATCACAAGCTAGAGGAGGAGAAATAAATAGAGAAGAAATCAAACCATCAGACTTTATTCTATTTTTTTTTCTTGGTAATGAGTCTTTGAAGAACGATCAGACATAAAGAACAAAAGGGAAAAAAAATATTTGAACATGTTTTTTCTTGGGCTTTCTGGGGTTTTTTTCCAAAGGTTTGTCATCCCTTCATAAAGTTATTCATTCAAAGCATCTAAAAGTATTTTCTCCAATGGATTCCATATTTAATGGAATTAAATTAATGGCTGGACATTTCACAGAAGTTATAAGAAAAGTCCTGTAATAACTTTTATTAAAAAAGAGTTCTGTTTTAAGATAAACAAACAAACTATACTGCAAGTTATTAACTAATATAAATTGTCTGGGTTTGGGTTTCCCTTCCTGCTCCACTTCAGGCTCCTACATTTGAAATTTTATTGCCTTGCTTCAGTTTAGCATTAGTGATTCTGGTAGACACAAAACTAACTCATTGAAATACGGGTTCATGAGGAAAGAGTTATACCACAAATTACAATTCCAGAACAACTACTAAAGAAAGTTTGAAAGTACGTTTATTTAACTATTTTAATTCAAGTTTATAGACAAGAATAACCCTCAGCTTGTGCAATCCTCATTTTTGACTTTTGAAATAACTTGACATACTGATAGCACATAAACATTTCCTTAGTGACACCTCCTATTGTACCTACCATAAAATCAGTATTTTGCACACATTGCGAATCTATTTCAGACACATTTGCATTAAATTCCATTTTAAGCAGCACTCTGAAAACAGGAGGAGAAAGAAAGGAAAGAATGAAGTTTCCCCAGTGCAAGGCTAATGCTGTCTGCTTAACCAGCTTCTTCCAAAGAGATTATGCAAACCTGTCTAGGAGAAAAAAAATAACCTTAAGTGTAATTACCATAAAAATATCTTATTACCAAACAGAAGAAAGTGCTCACTGCTGCCCTCTCCAACATATGATTAGGAAAAATTTGCACTCTAAAGTTTAGGATTTATTAGCTTAACCTTTTTTTTTATTGCAGGTTTCATTTAAACTTCAAAACATTCAAATAACCATTTATATTGGAACAATGTTTTGAAGCTCTTTTCTCTTCTCATTGGCCCAAATTATTACAAGACTTCTGCCTCCCATATTTGCCTGCTCTTGGTGTAAAAACATCACCCCTGAACATTCACTTGCTTTTGTTGAGATAGGAACTGATCTGGGAAGAATTGTCTCTGCACAATCTTTCAAACCCCTGGCACAGCACTGAGCTACTTAAACCCAGCAGTGATTAACTGGAATTATGGGACAGATAAAACACTGGATACCACATCAGCTTTACTGTACACAGAGCTTGAGAAGTGCAACAGCCTTATTGGCACTTTCAAACAAATTTAAACTACTGGAATAAATATTTGGACTCCAGAATTTATTTTGCCGGGGCTGCTACTCCATTTCTGTACTTCAGGCTTCCAGATCTGTGTGTAAATGTTTGTGTTTGGGCTATTAAATATCAAAACCAGCAAACACTTTTACATGAGCTTTCCCTGACCTCCTAATCCATTTCCAGTCTTACACGAAAAATAACCCCAAAACCCTCAGAGGTGGAAGATGAACTCTCTGGTTCACTGGGCATTCCCTCCTTCCAATGATATAAATGGAAGATTTAAGGAAGCATTTTCCATCTGTGGGCACAGCAAAAATTGAATTGAGAATGCTAAAATAATGAATGATGGGGTTACCATAAAACAGAATTTACATGCAGTCTGTGTAGAAGCAGAAAAGGGCTGGTTTTTTTTAGTTCAAAGAAATAAACACACACAAAGAATATTTGTGTGCCTGGAAAATACTGAAATTACTGAAAATTACAGCAGTGGGAAGATCATTAATACACATGGCATTTATTTCACCTAGGGGCTCTTATTCAAGCAGCACGTTGATGACAAATACCAGGTATTGGGTATAATCATAATAAATGCTGATTGAAATATGAAATTGATGATCCTAAGGTCCTTTTTTGTTCATAAAATCACAGAATTGTTTGGGTGGGAAGGAACCTTCAAGACCATTTTGTTCCAAAACCTCCCACTGGGCCAGGTTGCTCCAAGACTGGCGTTGAGCCACGACTTCCATGTGCTTCAGAGCCAAAAATTTCTCCCTAATATCCCACCTGAACCTCTCCTCTCTCAGTTTGAAGCCATTTCCCCTTGTCCTGACTTCTCAAAATCCCCACCCCAGCCCTTTTGGAGGCCCTTTGGACACTTGAAGGCCACAGTAAGTTCCCCCGGAGCCATTTTGCTGCTTGGGTGAATGGGAGAATCCCACTCTGGATCGATCCAGCTGTGACCTGGGCACAGGAGAGGCCAGAGAAGCCATGAAAGATTTATTCCTGACAAAACCAATTAGGCCTGGCTGTGCAGCAAAGGCCCTCGCTAGTCACACGAATTAATTCCTCGCTCGCGCCATCGGCACCAGGAAACTCATTCCAGCAGCTGCAGCCTGGGCTGGATAAGGGGAAAAAAAAAAACCACTGAGAGCTCAGGCAGAAGCACATCAGTCACAAAAAATGCTGGAGAAGGGAATCCACGTTATTTGGATGAACACAGAATTCAAGATCTTGCTCGTCCAGGAAGCTGTTGAAGAATTTAATTTCATGTACATGAATAGGCCCAGCGTGTTCGGGCCTGCTGCAGGCACCAGGCCTGAATGATCTCTTCAGGCATTTATTATACTTGCCTTTTTCTCTAGATCAACTTCAGAACATTAAAAAACCTCTAAAACATACAGAAAAAAAAGTATTTTCTACCAAATACCCAGTTAATCTAAGGAGAAAACTGCAATGCTTCGTTGGCATTAAAGGCATTAAAAAAAAGTGCAAATTCTTGTTTTGGCTGGAAATGATCTTTCTCATTTTAACATAGCTTAGAGAAATTTAAACACTGGCTGAAATAATGGCTCTTAAAAGTTATCTGAGTGGTGACACTCGTGCTTGTGTTTCCTCCTGTCTGTGTTTCCTCCTGTCTTGCCACACAGCCACAGGAAGCACAGCCCTGTGTTTGTCAGCTGCAAGGAACATTTCTGCACTGTTATTTCAAATTTAGGTTATGAGCAATGCCAGCTGATGAATTCCACTGGGGAAATATCTTTAAAATCTGACATCTCAGTGCTGAAGAGCCTCGGCGTGTCTGGGGCAGAGTGCTGCTCCTCTGAACTTGTGCTCAGGCCTCTGTGCACGCTTTAATTTTAAGGGTGACAGTGAACCCTCTGTTCTCCTGACTTATGAACCTGTGCAGACATCAAAGCAGGCAGCAGGTTTAATTAGACACTTAATTACAGGATGGTGAGGAATGCATTTGGGAAATAAAAACACGATTTTCAACCCCAGTCAAATGCCAGTGAACAGAGTAACACTGGCACAACATTGGTGCACTGTGCCCTTGACGTAACTCACAAAAAACCAGTTTGGGTTGGAGTTTTGGGTTTGGTGTTTGGTTGTTTTTTGGGTTTTTTTTTTTACCAAAATAGATTCTAAGTATTTTTAGCTTTCAGGTCTGGCACATGTGGTTCTCTGGGCAACTTCTGCCAGGGACTCACCACTCTCACAGGGAAGAATTTCTTCCTCACATCAAATTTAATCCCAGTTGTTATTCCCCTCTTCTGATTTATCCTGTCATTCCACAGGAAAGGAAGGACTGAAGGTGTTTGGAACTCCTCTCTCCTGTCTGTGTTATCTCTCTTTCATAAAGTAAATTTAATTATGTGTTTTATCTATTGCTGTTTGTAAATTCCCTGCCTGTTTTTATTTCTTGCTACAGATTACTTTCATATGCAGCTTCATTAACATGGTTTACGCCCTCCTCTAGAATAATTAAATTATTATTAAATAAAACAGGCCTTTGTTATATAAGGTCCCAAGTCAGTTTTCAAAATAATGGCTGGGAATCATCCAGCTGCAATTATGCTCTACCTACCTAAATTCTCTTTGTAGTTTTAATTAAAATACATCATCCAGGATGATTTCACCTCCTATTTTAAGTTCTTGTGCAGCACTGGTGAAGGGGAAAAAATCATCTCTGCAAAGGAATTGCTCTATTTTGTGGACTCAAATAGGGACAATAAATAGTTCTGGGTTATCCTAGCATGCAATGAGAGATTTCAGTAATCTCTACAATGATCTTTAAAGCAAGATCCATGGTGTTAGAGGGAAAAATTGGGAAATTTGGAGTACTTCATCACTGAGAAGTGTTCTTCCTACAAGTGAAAAACGTTAGGGGAATGCAAGTCAGAGATAGATGAATGCCCTTGAACAATGACAAATAAAATAGAAGCATGGGGTGAACACTGAAGACCTGCCACAATAACTCAGCAGCTGAGAAATGCCAAAGGAAATAAGAATCTGAGGAGAAGCAGAGAGCATCTCCAGAATGATTAGGCATATTTATTAATAAATGAGGCTGACAAACCAGCTAAAGCAGAGGGGGGAGCATTGGTAATGCAGTGTGTTTTGGGCAGACATTTAACACTGTGGAGTTTTCAGGGGAATAAAAATTGGGTTTTTTTAATTTAAGGTTCTTTGCAATCTCAGATTTCTAAGCAAGTTCAGGTAATTATACCTGTGCACCAAAATCAGAGAGATTGTTTAACCTGCTATTAGTTATCAGCACTGATTTTGCTTTATTTTTTTTTTTAAGGTGTTCAGTGAATCAGCATCCAGTCCTTGCAAGAATTCCAAGTCACAATCCAAAAGAGAAACCCTTGTATTAATAAATTCCTTACTCAAATTCCAGCACACAACGATGTCCCGCAGGATGTTGTGTCAGTGAGGAGTCCCCAGAAAATCTGTGGAATCAAAATGAGTTACAGAAGGTATTTTCCAACAAAAACATCCCACTTCTCTTCTCCTGAGAGTTGTTCTGCTCCCAGAAATTCCCAGGAATTTCTGAATAAAATATCAAAGCCATCAAGATGGAATTACTGCAGTAAAACTCACTTCAGCCTCAGCAGCTGGTTCAGTCAAAAAGGCAGTGACAGCAATTTTCACATTAATTTCAAAACTTGATTCTCCAAAGTGCAGCCAGAAATCCTTCAGAAGCACAACCTGGTGCATAAGAGTGATCCAGGGAACTCCGAGGTTCTGTTAATGTACTTTGAAACTAATTTATTTTTCACATTTTTTATCTTTTCAAATTCTCAATTTTTTCACTTTCTTTTTCAAACTGAGTTTTCCAACTTGCAAATGTTTTAAAATCACAACCTGATATACAGCTGTGATCTGTGCAATGTCCCATTAATGTAATTAACACCAATTTATTTTAATTACACCCCAAGACGTTTTCCCAATCTGAAAGTTAAATCCCACTTGAACACTTTTAACGTGATGGTCTTACCCACAGAACCACCCAAACCACTGCAGATTCTTTCCATCAATCACCAAAAAATGAAGCTGCTCACACACATTTGCACGAAAACTGGAGTTTGAGTACTGATGGAAGAGAGCTGAAATGGAAGTTTGAATGTTTTTTCATTGAAATATTTAAATAAAATAGACAATCACCCTTGTTTCTAGGATCAATAATTTATTTCTTTCCTTTTTTTTTTTTTTTTTTTTTTTACATTTTGCAATTTGTTACAGGAGAAGAAACACTTGCTAATGGAAGTGACATGTTCTTGAACCATTTTCCAAGGTAATGGAAAAAGTTAAGCATATTCCCTAGGATGCACATCAATGACTAAGCTGCCAATATTAAACCAATTGAAGCAAGTGCAGTCCCTATTTAAACCTCATATAAATTAATTTAAGGACTCTCCTTCTCCTACAGGAAGACTAAATTGTAGCATCTAATTTTCTCTTTTTTTTTTTTTATCCTGAAGTCTCAATCTTTTCTCTCTCTCTCTCTCTACTTAATCTGCAAAAAGTCAAACAGGCTGAAGCCAAAGCCACAGAACGGATTCTGTGCCAAGGTTCCTTCTATTCCTGGTGATTTCCTCAGTTCCCTCCTGTCCCAAAAAGGAAACAAAAGACTCCCAGTCTTCTGAAAACCAGATTCTCTGCATGACAGTGCATTGCATTGCCACAGGATGGGCCACAGTGGATGTTCTCCTAGCAAACAAATCACTACCAAGGTACAAAGAATTAGAAATTAACTCGGTAAAAATGCTCCTAACGTTTTCCCAGTGGTATAGTAACCAGAATCCTACTTTCCTTCCACAAAAAATAGATATATATATATTTTTATAAATACATTTTAATACAGACAATTCTGTTTCTATGCCAAGGGAAAAAAAAAAAAGTCACATTCAAACAGGTTTGCTGGGTGTATTAAGATACAAGCAGACACCAGAGCAGGCAGGAGCACAGGGGGTGGGTTTTGGGGGGCTGCAGACACACAAACACCATTTCACCCACTGACCAGTGGTGGGGAGAACAACTGAGCTGCAAGGTGAGACCTGGAGCATCACACCCCTCAGATAAATCATAAATTTCCACATAGATTAAATGATATGAACTCTCAATGGTATTTAACATTAATATTGATGTTAATATATAAATTTAGGCAGTGCTTACGCTGAGGGTAGAGAGAAGAACCACGAGCAGGAGCTCCCAGCTGCCTCAGACCCAGGAGAAAACTGAGTCACTCACCATGGCCTTGAAGCTCTTGGGTCCAAATAGCTGAAATTTATTCTTTTTTTCTGTCCTTGTCCTCCTTTCCCTCACCTTTCCTCCCCAAGTACACACAAACCTGCCCAAATTTTGTGCCACACACACGGTTCCAGCTGCTGCCCCAAACGACAGTAATGATTTCTATGGTTTCCTTCCTAACCAGATCTAATTAAAACTGAGCTGTTAACCATCTTATCCAGGTTATGAATAATTAATAGAGCATTTTTATAATACTTACTAAATATGACAATTGGGTATTAGCATTTTTTTACCTTAAATAGCCCCCATCTTTGCATGACTAAGCGTTCCCTTTAACTTTTGTCATGAAGATTGGGGTTTATTTTTTATGGGTAGATATGTAGGATAATTCTGAATATACTTTAACAGGGTTTTTTGTCAAACTGAGGGGATTTGGAAGTTGGTAGCCTGCATGTTTCACACACAGCCAGCCACTGTGACACTACACAAGATTTTGGAATAAAACTCAGAGGACGGAGGTGGAAAATAGAGCATCTTACAGACCTGCTCAAAAAAAAAAAACAAGACACAGAGAGAGATTATGAGCAAGAACTAAACCCCAGCAGATTGTTTTTAAGCCTGGAGAGACTTTCTACATAAAAATATAAATAAATAAATAGATTCTTCTGAGTCAGGAAGGGTGGATCATTCAGTTATTTCAGAAATGTCACCACGTAACGGATAATTCACAGAAACAATTTTGGCTTTTGCCACTGAACTGAGAGCAAAGCTTCTAGATTTTCAACCACAGCTGATGTGTTAATTCTAAAAAAGAAATGGTTCTCTCCCTGCCACAAAAGTGTGAGTTATTAGAGCACGCAGCTCATCACAAATGTGTTGCTGCTTTTCTTAAAAACCCTAACTACTAAAGGAATCCAAGACTGACAAAGTGAGAAAATATGTCAAATTATAATTTCCCTGAAAGAATGTGTTGAGCTGTAATTTCCCTGTCTCTCAGAAAAATTATGTCACTATTAGCACTCAGAGAGACTTAGTTTCTTTTTTCCAAGATTAAGTCACTGTGTAAAGCACACACTTAATCCTGTTTTATGACAGGAAACAGCCGGGCATTATTAGCAGATAATCTTGGTTAGCTCTTGGATGTTTTCTTTCACTTTCAGAAAGTCAGATCCCAAATTGCCAGGCTGGCTTGTTAAAACAGAGCTCTAGTGCTAATTAAAGTCATGTTTAAAACGAGATCAAGGAAGAAAATACAACAATTCTTTTTATCCCAGAGCCAACCCTTGGTAATTTCGTAATGAACTTCCAAAGTAAACCCAATAATGATGAATGTTAAAATACAAAATAATAGCTAGTCAAGAAGATTAACAAATTCTTCTGTGAACAATGCTGCTAAGACCTCATTCTTAACTGGTTTATAATAAGAATCAGCTGCCAATTTAAGGGGAAAAAAATGTGGGTTTCACAACAGGGCAGCAAACTCCGCTCCCTTTCAGAAGGAAGTTGAAATTATTGAGTACTGCACAAAGTTTGGTCTTTCACACCAAATTTTGAAGGTGGTTTTCAAGCAAAACAGGGACAGAAGCAGCATTAGAACAGCCAAAGTTTTTGGAGAACATTCTTTCAGTGCTGTTTATGTGCCTCATGTCAACACCACATGGGATGTGCTGCGTGAGCAGGTGGGAAAGGAACAGAACCTCTCTCCTGGACAGTGATTCCCACGTGTTTGTAAAGATTGTGGATGTGGATGACCTTGAGGAAATGCTAACAAAGAGTTCCCAAGTGAAACAGAGAGGCAACAGTGATAACTGCCCCGGTGGGACACAGACAAAAGCACCTTCACTGCACTTCCCACAGAAAGTTCTGCTGTTTGCCTTGGTTTAGCAATCAGAATTTGTTAATTGTGGCGAAGTCTGGGGATTTTTAATAAGAATAGAATTGCCCTAGCTGAAAAGCTAAAGCTAAAATTGGTTGAAATTGATTTTATTGAAAATGTCCATTCTTTATTTCTGGCTTAAAATATTCCTAACAAGGCAACAGACTCACTCAGTGTAATATCTCTCATATGATTCACACTCAATTTTCTGTGAGACTGGAATTATTACATATATAATGTAAATTATAAAAGATTTCAGGAGAGGAGCAGCTGATAATTCATCCTCTTGTGTTTAACCTCAGACCTACCCTAGAAAAGTGTCAGAAATTCCATCCACACTCTGCACTCCTGGGAACACAGTGACTCTCTCTTGGTTCTTTTATAAGTGGCAAGTCTACCAATTTCTCAAATTTCCCTTGATTACAGTAAAATTTTTATGGAATTATGCTTTTTTTTTATAAGTCTTGAAAGGAGGTAGCATAAAAAAGGAGCAGAGCATGACTATTTCAGAGGAAACTCCATCAAATGACCCAATTGCCAAAGTACAATTGATCTCATCAGAACATATTGAATAGATGACTGGCAATTCTGGGCAAATTCTATTCCTAAAAGTCTTTTAAAAATCTCATGCATAGAAGTGACTGTTAATGAATAACAGGTGAAAAATAACCCCCCAAAAAACCCTGTACAGGGTGGTAATTATAAACACACACTCCATTTTGTCTTTAAATTAACTTTTTTTTTTCTCCTACAAATTGAAACAAAGCCCAGAAATACTTAAAACCTTGCAAAATGTCATTGGATATATGATTTAACAGCCCTGATTAAAAAAAAAAAAAAAAGCTGGGGGAGGAACGAAAACATTTTTGAAACTATTTTCATCTTTAGGAATTATTGTGCTACAAAATTAATGGTCAGTAGCTCAAAGTACTGCACAAATAATGAGGAAATCCTTTGCATCTCTCAAACTGATCAGTCAGCTGTAGGCTACTTGCATGATTTAACACACTAGAGACAAAAAATAGTGATAAATACAAGTCTCACTGTGCTAAGAATTACTACAAGCTACTACTTGTGTAAAATCAGTGAACTTGACACACTTTTGTAGCTACCAAGCTTAATAAAAACTGAGCTGTAACCTAAAATCACTGTGTTTTTTATAAAAAAAAACCTGCCTCCTCTCTCAGCAGTCAAAAAAAGCCAAGCCAAATACAAATGGTGACACAGGGAAAAGTGACCACAACCCCAACAAGAGCACAAAAACCTCCCTGTCCTTAGGCTACACTTGGAATTGTTTGTGGTCCTGTCTGACGTCGGCTGCGACTACAGAGATGCTCATCACGACTGGAAATGGTTATTTTTATAAAAATTATTACAATTATTACACCTATCTGAGGGCTAACATAGAATGTTCCACTTCAACTCACAGAAACAGACATGGAGACATCAAGTATTTATAGAAATATCTACAGACTGCAACTGTCTTTTATTTTTGGGGGTTTTTATTTTTTTGTATCAGTGAACTGACCTTCAGAGTAAGGGTTTCATGACAACAGGTCACCCCACACTAGTTTGTTCTTGGTGTTGCTATTTCTTGGGCTAAATTGGTGTTAAACTTCTTCCAGAGTCTGAAGAGAGAATTTCTGCTAAAATTTTTTGCTGTGTTAAAGTTGTTGATTATTAGATTTAGTTTCACCTGTATTAATCTCATGAGAAACGTTTTTAACAAAGGGGAAACTGTCTTAACCTCCTTTAAATGCAGATACAAGTAAAAAATTGGAAATACCACACTCCCCAGCTGCCCTAGACAATTAAAATGTTGCTCTAAGAAGCAGTGCTGAAGTTCTTATCTTGGTATCGAGCAGAGATGAAAGAAAATTGAGATGAGAAATGTGTGGCATGAAAAGGCTGACTGTTAAATAAAGCAACAATCCTTCTGTTTTTCCTGATTATTCTGCAAAAAAAACCCCAAAATTAATGGAATGTGCTTATGGAGGTTCATAGACCCACAGTGCCATTTTACCTTCATCTGAAACGTAAAAGGAATGTAAATGTAAAAGCACTCGATTAACACAGCTCTGTCACTGAACTACTGCTCTTCACTGCAGGTTTTGGTGTTTCCAAGGTTAAACAGAACATTACACAGAAGGATCGAAACTAAAGGATGAAATACTCATGGCGAGAGCCAATCTGAAGATGAAATCTTGCCTTTGTGAGATGTTTTGCTCGATATTTTCAACAGGCTGGACAAGTTAAATTGGCCTTTGAAGCATTCACAAAGAGAAACAACCACCCAAGCCTCTGCCTTTTCATCCATCCACTCCCATGGTTTCTCTGATTACATTCTTTGGGAAAGCAATCCTAAAAGATACTCGAGGGCAAGAACATAAATTCACACAGAAATTAGGGCAAAACCCCTCAGGTCCCACAAGGCCATTTTTCAAAGCAGACACTTAAAAGAACTTGGGGGAAGTGGTATCCAAAGATCATTTTAGCTTTTAAAACTTCTGAAGAACTGGGTCTGCTTCAAAGCTCAAGAGAGATGTCATGAAACTCCTACTGTGGCAAAGAGTCCTTGGTTGGTGGGTCCTTGTCCAGGTGACACTGCAGGAGCTGGAGGTGTTGGGATCCCTGACGACTTCCAGAAGAGGGAAGGGGAGGCCAGCACAGCTGGGGCTGTCCAGCCCAGGCTCAAGGTCCTCCACTGTATGAATAATCTGCCTTGTTGTGCATCACCAGCTTGTTGTCTACAAAGTAGAAACTGTCCGACTGTGTCTCGTAGGGGTGCAGGATCATCTCTCGAACTGGGAGGGGGAAATGGGGGGAGAAGGAAAGAAAAAAAAACCCAATAAAATTAAGGGTGATGCTCTGAGCTGGGCTTAAGCACTGTTCAGTGTCACCCAGGCAGCTGCAGAATCAGGAAAAAACCAAAACCCAAAGGGGAACTGCCCAAACCCCTCCTTGTTGGGGGTTTTTTGAACAATTCAAGCATAATGGTGGAATTTTTATGTTGGAAAAGGCCTCTAAGGCCTTAAAATCCAACCTGGGTTCACCAAACCCTCGTACCACATCCACACTTTCTTTGAATGCTTTCAGGGATGAAGAATGCTCATAATCCAAATATATCAAGGTTTGGGTTGGGGTTCTTTTTGTTTTGTTTTTAAAAACAGTGATAAAACAGCAAGCTCAAAGTAAATTTGTTCTGGCCTGACAGCAAGGCCTCACTGTATTTCCAGTCTGTATTTTCCACAGACTGTAATATTAGTGCTGACACACACAATTAGGGGTTGTAAAGAGGAAGATCAGAGAGATTTAGTGCTTGTGCTATTGTGTCTTGGGAGAGAGGAGAGAAAATAAAAGTTATGTTCACACTAAAACCTCTCAAGCTCACAATATAGCACATCAAACATTAAAACAGATCATAACATTTAAGTTATCCATTTATTGGATGTCTTTTTAATCTTATTTTTTTTGCTTGTTTTATAACACAATTATCTTTTTTCCTCCCTGATACCGAAGCTTCCCTTTTATGAATTAAGAAAAAAAACCAAAACAAGCAACTGCCTCATGTGTGATGAGACACATCCTACTAGAAAATAAAATCAGTGTTAACACAGATATAAAAGAATGAATTATTCTACCCAACCCACTCTCTAGAGACAGCTTTTAAGGAAGGGCTCCCCCAAACCACCTCAGATGAACATCCTGGTGTGACAACCCAGAAATGAAAGTTTCTAATTAAGAGCTTACTGAGATCCTCCGAGAGCTGGGGGAATTCATAGATGTGCTCACAAGTATTTTTACTGCTGGGGATGCAGAAGCCAAATTCAAAATCAAAACTTTTCAGCAGCTGGTCACGGAAGTAGTGCCTCTCAATCATACGGAAATTATTAATGGGTTTGTCCCCTACTGTGAATTCCACCCTGAAACAGAAGGGAAAAAAAATGATGTGAGCTTTTATGCTTCAATAAGATCTGCACCATTCCTGAAAGCCAGAAGAGCTTGGGAAAAAAAATAAATATATATATATATATAAAGCAACAGCACTAATCAAATTATTGTTTCCTCTTTTACTTAAAGCATTCTACAGGGACACACCACAGCATTAAATAAACATCTTCAAGCTCATCCAACTTCACCCCTGCCATGAGCAGGGACACCTTCCACTATCCCAGGTTGCTCCAAGCCCCATCCAACCTGGTCTTGGACACTTCCAGGGATGGAACAGCCACAGCTTCTCTGGGCACCCTGTGCCAGGGCCTCCCCACCCTCACAGGGAACAATTCCTGCCCAAAATCCCATCCAAATCTCCCAACACAGGGAACAATTCCTTCCTTTCCAAAATCCCATCCTAATCTCCCATCCCAGGGAACAATACCTTGCCCAATATCCCATCCAAATCTCCCCTCACAGGGAACAATTCCTGCCCAATATCCCATCCAAATCTCCCCTCACAGGGAACAATTCCTGCCCAATATCCCATCCATCCCTGCCCTCCGGCACTGGGAAGCCATTCCCTGTGTCCTGTCACTCCATGTCCTTTCCAAAAGTCCCTCTCCAGCTCTCTTGGAGTCCCTTCAAGCACTGGAAGATGCTCTACGGTCTCCCCAGAGCTTTCTCTTCTTTGGATAGTCTTCCCACTTCATTTTGCCTCTTTTCTCTCAGCACCTGGGCCTAGCACTGACTAAACAGCCTAAAGCGACAGAGAAGGCCAGAAACTTGGAGACCCCTCATAATAAATGAAAAAGCCCCCTGTTCAATCAACATGAAAGAGATGTTTTGTTGTGGTTTTTGTTGTTTTTTTTCCTGGGATTTCAGTTGTTTTCCGTGCTAGGCCAAGGAGCAGAGTCACTCACGTGGCTCCCACTTGCCGCAGGCGGAGGAAGGCCGGGGTGAACTGATAGCGCACGAAGCGGCCGGCGTTGGGGTCCACGTCCTTCCTGTCATTGTGCTCCCGCTCTGCAAAAGCCCAAAGAAAGCTCTGTCAGAGCTGCCTGAGAACCAGAAACTCGGGGGAAAATACTCGTGGTGGTGTCCTTGAGCCACGTAAGCCAGGGAACCTCTCCGGTGCTGAGCTCGCCCTCATCCTGTCCTGAGGTGTCCACCACCGGTCACTCAGAGATGGAATGCTGCAAGATGGGCTTTGGTTTGAGTTATTTCTCATCTTCTGGTTTTCTAGTCCTCATCTACTGCTCCTACCTCACGTCAGAGTAAAGCCACTTCCCCTTAGCGTGCTTGGTTTGCTAGCTATAAGCTACAGAAAACTTCCTCTCACCTGCAGGGAGGTGGGGAAGGGTTAACAGTGCTTGGCCAGGAAAAAAAAAAACAATTGCCCTGGGTTTTTATCACCACTGGCAACAGGCAACACTTGGATGCTCACAAGTAACACCTAAGAACTAATTAACCAAAAAAAAAAGGCAAATGTTCAGTTTGTTTAATTTGCCCGTTGGCAGTCTCTCCCTTTTGGAAATAGCATTTTCCTGACTCCTCAGTGAGAGATGTTAAACTAGCAGCTCAGCTATGTGCAGGGGGCACAAACTGATGAACAGCCAAGAAAAATAGCACCCAGTGATCTCCTCCTCCTCCTCTGCTCCTGTTTACAACATCCATCTGTCCCTTCCCATCACAGATGGCAACAGGAAGAGCACAGCAGCAGCAGCCAGCTCTGCTCACCCTGCTGGTACAAAGAGACACCTGAGAAACATTCCTGCTGCAAGATTGGGCTCCAGCCCTCCTGCAGTGGAGAGATTCTGCTACTATTGGGAAACGTGTGGAGTAAAAGGAGTGGGGAAAGGCAAAAGAAAGCATTTGTTCTTAGAAACCTTATTTTGTGTGTGCACTCACCTGAAGCTGCTGGCTTGGTGATTTCAAACAAGACTGTGCCAGATTCCATGTCCCGGATTTTAAACCTGGTGAAGTCTATCTTGTAAACATTTTCCTCTGGAGTGCACAAATAATCTGCAGGGGGAAAGCAAATTTAAATGAAGGCTGCCCTGAAATACCAGGAATTTCTGGCTGTTCTCTGGAGGCCACACCAGCAGTGAGAGCAGCCCAAATGCATCTCTACCACTGCCTGTTTTAATTCAAAACTGATATCTCTGAAGGCAGTCTCACTTCTGGAGGCTCACACTGCCCTGCTCAGACAGGACAGGGGAAAGAATTCTCTCCCCCAACACACAGAGGCCATCACCTACTCCCCACCCTGTGCCAACAACTTCTGCATCCATTTCCTCCCGGGGTACTGAAACTAGTCAGCACCTCCACCAAATCCCAGCCTTTCCAGTGTTAAGAGGCTTTGCCTGTTTTAAAAACTGCCCTGTGGCAGAATGTGAGGGCTAAGCAGCTTTGGGAGCACTAAGCCGACTGCACTTAACTGGAACAGGAGTCTCCTCCCCTGTGCCACCTCCCTGCTCCAGCCCTCTGCAGACAAAGGGTGGCCTCTTCTCTCCACTGATGCTCATCCCACACCAGGGCTTGTTTTCCTCAGCGCTGAAAATGATGTTGAAGCCTCTCCCTGTGTTAGGAAAACAGGGAGCTGAGCCCTTCCCTGCTTTGGGCATCTTTGAGAGAAAGTCATGGAATCACAGAATCCTTAAGGTTGGAAAAGCCCTCTAAGGTCATCAAGTCCAACTTTTCGCCCTGCACTGCTGTGTTCATCACTAAACCATGTCCCAAGTGCTACATCCACAGGCCTTTTCAACACTCCCAGGAATGAGGATTACACTGCTAAAATCCCCACAGTTTTGGCCTTCAGCCTTGCTGTGCCCTGAGCCAGTTCCTGGCATAGGAATCATCCTCCACCCTGGGGAAGGAGCACATACAGCACAGATTAAAGCAGCTCCAATAACTTACTTTACCCTGACAAATCTAAAAAAATGCTCTATGTAGACAAGTCAGGTCAGCTTTCAAACAACAGCACATTTGATCATTGTAGGAGACTGGTTCTGGAGGTTCCAAGGTGAAAATAATACTTTAACATTCTAATTCAAAGCACTTTCTCAGCTACTAATTCCTGGTGTTAATCTGAGCTAATCACTTATTTCTGTCTGCTTTCCTATTTCTGAAACACCAACAAATCCATCCACCTGAGGCTTAGTCACTGACTACATAAAAAACAAGTTACAAGTGCTCAGAGCTCAGACCTGCCCATGCCAACCCAACTTCAGCACAGGTCTAAGAAATCCAGGACCATTGTGAGAGACTTCTGAGCTCCTGGGCACCAACACCTGGCACCAGCACTTTCCTAGAAGCCTTTCATTCCTTCCAAATCTCCAAAACTTGGAGAACTGTCCAAGTAAACTCAGTACAAGGAACAGAGGTGTTAAATGTTCTCCCTGGACAGTTTTACTGCTCTCCAACAACCCCATATGGTGAATGCTCACAGGAATGCCAGAGAATTTGTGGATGCCCCATCCCTGAAAGTGCTCAAGGCCAGGCTGGATGGGGCTTGGAGCAACCTGGTCTCGTGGGAGGTGTCCCTGCATGGCAGAGGGGATGGAAGAGGATGATCTTAAAGGTCCCTCTTAAGCCAAAACACTGAGATTCTACAATTCTATAAATGGGTGTTCAGAGAGAGGACAGTGTTCAAAGCATCCCTGGCATTTGGCAGGGATTTTCCCCTCCCTATCAACACAGCACAAGGAAAAACTGACACCAGCACTCACGCTGTCAGGAAGAACAAGCTAAAACCTCGACCTTTTTACTACCACAAGAAAACACAAGCCTATGTTTGGTCAAACATCCCAAAAACTGCACAAAAATCCTCTTTTGTGTCTTTAACAGTAGCCAAGAAGACAGGACACGAATTTAAACCCAGCCCTTGCCTTAGGCCCTGATGTTTAGCATTCCTCAGGGTGGTGTTCGTGATTACGCCGTGATTTGAGGCTCTGACACATCAGCCACCCCAATTCCTAACCCGTCCCACAACTTCCCAGCTCCGAGCACCGGCATGCAAAACACAAACTGATGGAAGCAGGCACGGCTTCCCAGAGCCCAGCTTCCCCTTCCTAAGCCACATGGCCACTGGCTGTTCCCTGGGAAGGCTGTCGGGAACAAGCAGCAGTTGCCCGGGAGCCCAGGACACCTTCCCTGGAGCACGCCGGCAAATCTGAAGCCGCGTTTGTCTGCAAGTTAATTATTAAGTGTTTCTACTCCTGCAGAATTCCTGCCCATCCAGCACCATGGCAACAGCTTTATCCCCCTCCTTGGCAGCAGCGTTGCTGCAGTAACAGTGTCCATGACTCATCTGGAGCAGAGGAGAGCCAAGCAGAGCCTCCAAAGAGGAGTAAACCCCGGGTAGAATCCCCACCAGGCTCCTGCTCATTGATGCCTGCACCCCTACACTGTTATTTTCCAACTCCTTTTGCCCTGATAATATTTTAAACCCTTTTTTTTTTTTTTTTTGTCTGTTTGATTTTTTTTAATCAGCATGCCAATATACAACTGGATGCCATCCGGGAAGATCAGCTGCCAGAATACTGCAATCAAATGGGTTTTTTCCTCCTCTGGCAGAGCCCAGTCTCCTAGAAAGGAAAAAAAACCCAAAAACCCAGAGGAATATATGTTCCTCTCAGTCTGTATCACATTTGTTTCTGCTATTCCTGTTCAAAAATCAATCAAAGCAGCCACGTGCTGGTTTTTTTCCCCCCACACGTAACCAGAGCCTGCGGCCGCACTGGAAGGTCTTATTGGGAATGGGCTGCTTGCAATTGGCAGATCCTTCTGCTTAGCTGAGCACTGTCAGATTTGCTAATCTCATCACATACACACTTATTTTTAAATTACTGTAGGGCCCAGTTGCCCACACTTCTGTGACTCACTTAAATGTATCATCTGCTTCCCTTATCCTAATTCACCGTCGCCACGATTCGGGGAAGGGAGGCAGCAGCCGTGGTTATTTTAGCTGGGAATGAGGCAGATCAAACCTCCACAGAGGGGATTCTTGCAGGGAATGGTGGGTTGGTCTCTCAGGACAGAATATTTTCTTGTTTCTTCCACTTCCCCTGAAGCAGGTTGTGCTGTTTCCCTGTTAATAACTGAACCATTGTAGTGTGTCCCTGAGCCTTCAGTACTCACCTGATTTAAGGATGAAGGCATGGACACAGCAGCATTGCCATGGAAAACCCAACAGACTGGCTCTTATCCTAAAGTACCCACATTTAGTAGTGAAAAAGTAAAGGTCACAAAAGAGGAGTACTTCCTACCCTTTCCTAAAGCCCAGGGAATTGTCATTGCCCCTCCCTCCCCAAACCCTTCCTGAAAACAATTCACCTGGTGTTAGCAGCCACTTGTCACTCACACATCACCATTCCTCATGGTGCCTCTCCAGCTTCTTTCCTATAACCTCTGAATTGTTCCCAAAGATCTGCAACTCCCCACTTTTAGAGAAAATTTCTATCCTAAGACCTATCACTGTTGTGAAGAGTTTGGATCACAACCAACACCACTGTGGTGATCTCAGGAAGCAGCAGAGGTGACTGGCTTCCTGAATCTGGCTCAGTTAATTCCTTCACAAATTCTCCAGTTCCCTTTGCAGGAAAAAGTGTTTCCAAAGTGACCCCGAACAGTTCAGTGGTCTCTAGCTTTGCTCTCACCATCAGCAGGTGCTCCTTCCCCTGGTACAGTTCTGAGGTGACACCTCCACTGCCTAATCCGGGGAAGAGACAGGTTCTATCCAGGAAACCTTCCTGCCCTCCCAAACCCAACCAAGATTACAAAATAAACCAGCAGAGCAGCCTGGACAATGCCAGCAGGCACTGCCTGTGAACACTGGCACGTCCTGAGCCCTGGTGCATAATTCCAGGGGTGTATTTTAGCAGCTGCTGTTACAGAGGAGCACAAAAGGTGAGGGGTAATAAATACAGTGCTAAATAACACAGGAAAGCAAACAAAGGCACTTCTCCTCTGGACCTCTCCCTGTCATTTAAATGCATAAGATCAGGTTTGATCCTCATCAGAGACAGCTAAAATTTGATCCCATATTTCCAAATTTCCTTTGCAACCACCCCACCAGGCACATTTTATCACAAGTGCACGGAAAATAGGATTCACACTCTTTGTTGTTCTCCTTTCAAGATCCCTTCTCCATCTCTGCAATCAAGAGGAAGCACGTGTCCCCTCTCACAGACACCAGGGATATTTCTGTGCTCATCAGAGTCTAATCTCAGATGGGGCAGCTCCTATTTTAAGGCCTTAAGAGCCCACTAAGGAAAGCAGAGTGCACCCAGGGTAAGAAAGAACTGGAAATGGGTGTAAATCAGGAGGATGCTGCACAAGAGACTGAGGCAACAGCAGCGACTTGTAACAGGGATTTCTCTCCCTGACACAGACAACAATAATTTAGGGAATGGATGAGAAGGCTCCTGCAGTCATGCAGGCCTATTTCCTAACGTGCATTAACCAACAAGGTCAGGAGGTATTTTGAAGCCAACTCCCAAGACATAAGCCAGGTGTAAAGCCAAGACAACTGCAGGGGAATTGCCAGGAGCTGGAGATTAGGAGATTATCAGATTGAAGAGTCTCAGGAGGAAGCAAGAATAGCCCAGACCCCACAAAGAGGCCGAGCAGTGACGCAGGACACGGAGCAGGACCTGAGGGGAAGGCAGGACAGGCTTCAGGTGCTATTGATACACCTGCCCAGACAACCTGGGCTCAGTTAAAGAAAAAAAAATAAACCATTTCCTGCCCTCTGCCTCAGCAGTTCAAGCCCTGTGAAACAAAGCCAGCCAGGAAACAGGATCTATTCCTGTAAAACAGATCCCTCCAACCCAAACCATGGGGTTTGGAGAATCAAAGACAGGGGAGGGAAGCAGCTGCCCTCTGACCTAGCTCTGGAATTAGGCTGCTGCAGTGTCCCAGAGGGGAAATCCTGCACCAGAAGGATCCCACAGGAGTTTTTCCACGGCAGCACATTTACTGTCAAGGAAGCAGAGGGATTTAGGCCAGGAGGCTCCAGGCTGAGGCACTTCCCAAGGTCCCCAGAGCCCTCAGTTGCTAAGTCCTACTGCACAGCTCACCAGGCTCTGATTTTTGTGGCAGCCTGCTCATCTCTTTTTTCTTTCTCTTTTTTTTTTTTTTTTTTAATTTTAGCTAGAGCTTTCCAGACTTCACCCTCTCACAATTCATTTAATCACAGCCCTGCAGCCTGTGGATGGAGCTGCTCTTCCCCCATTTCCAAGGCACCCAAACACTTTCTCCTGCCCCCTTTTCACGCTGATTGCATTCAAAGTCTGAAACCACATGCACAACATCAACAAAATCAGCTCTTTTTGGGCTGAGCCAAAGCCAAGCTCTGCCCAGGCCCTCAGGCTGACTCCCTCAGCTTTCCTCTTACCTTTGCCATCTCCACCAGGGATGGCCCAAACCCACAACCCCGGGGGAAGGAGGAATCCCACACCCCACACACCCCACGTGTGCTGCCCCTGGGAACCCTAACAGTCCCTATTGTACTGTGAGACCCTGGGGAACACGGAGCCCTGGAGAGGCTCAGCCTGTGTGGGATGCTGAGGGAAGGGTCGTGGGGGAGAGCAGCTTGGCACAGCTCTGGGATATGGCTCTGCAACAAGAAATCAGCACGTGAAAACACAGCCACACATCACAGGCCTGGACATGGCAGAACAGGGATTTATTAACCTCGCAGACATCCACAGCTCCTCAGAGCTCCTGGTAAAATACATTCTCCCCATTAACTGGGGAGGGAAGTCATGGTCCAGGAGCGGCTTTGAAGATGGATTCATGCACATCTGCCTCACATTCCTATTAGTGCCTCCCTCTCTCCTTGCCTATCCAAACCCCATGGATTTAGAAATGGATTTGAACATGGATTCTGGATGGTTTAGCTTTACAGGACTTGAACTGCTGAGGCAGAGGGCAGGGAAATGGTTTATTTGTTTTTTTTTTTTCTTGAATCAGCTGCAGGAAACTGGTATGAAAGTCCCCCAAGAAGGGTCTGGCCTGCCTAACCCACTGAGGCAGCCCTGTGCCAAGCTGGCCTTTAGCTAAAGCTGCCTAGAGGAGTCTCAGAGAAATCCCAAGTGACAGCTCGAGGAAGAGATTACTTTCAGAAATGATTACGTGTGTGTTCCTTATTTTTAGGGTTTGTTTTGAAACTGTTTCCAAGCATGTAATCAATGATTTAACCCCTTGGTTCGCTAAAATAAAATCAGAATAAAACTTAAAATGCACAATTTGATCTGGTATTACAGACAAAGTGTGCAGGTGATAAGCAGGGCAGCCTCAGAGGCTGGAGCTTGTCTTTTGTTACACATCTGACTCCTCTGATCCTCTGGCTGCCTCAGTAATTAATTGCAATTTGAACTGAGCTCTGCCCCACTCCTTTGCTAATCTTAAATTAATCACGTCACGAGCTTTTTCCGCTTCTCCCAACCGCAGTTGTGCGAGCGAGTGACAAGTCTGGCTAATTGCAAAGGAAATGGTTCTCTCGCCTTTACACCTGATCCAGCTGGAGCAGCGCCAGAGCCAGCCTGGCCAGAAGGCCCAGACATCCCAGGGGCAGCATCCCAGAGCCGTGAGGCCGGACCCCAGCGTGCCCAGAAAGGTTGTGGGACCGGAGCAGCCGGGGAATTTCACGTTGGAAGGAGGCAGAATGTGCAGGGCAGTTGACACAACTCCCCAGTTAAGCTCGTTAGAAGCACATTAGGAGCAGAGCCCAGCTGGCTCCTGTGGCTGCCCACAGAGCCACATCCTGCCCCGCCACCCCTCCCAGCCCAGCCACCTCACACTGGGTCAACTGCACCTGCTGGGAGAGCAAAGTCCAGCTGTGCTGCCTGATGGAAAGGTGATTAGGGAGGAATTCTTCCCTGTCAGGCTGCTGAGGCACTGGCACGGGTTGGGCAGAGCAGCTGTGGCTGCCCCATCCCTGGAAGTGTTCAAGGAAAGGTCGGAGCAACCTCATCTAGTGGAAGGTGTTGCTGTTCTTGGTGAGGCAGTTGGACAAGGTGGTTTTTAAGGTCGCCTCCAACCCACACCATCCTGTGCTACAGCCAGAATTCCACCTCCCCCTGCACAACCTGGAAGGCTGCTCGGCAACACACAGCCTGCTCCTGGTGTGAGCATTCCTAAAACACATTCCTTCCTGTGGCACCAAGCCCTGCTGGGCTTTGGTTGATGAGGCAGCCCTAAAACACAGCCAGCCCTCCCCAGGTGCCAGGCAGGACACAGTTTAATGCAGTCCCTCGACAGTGTGAGCTGCCGTGCTACTGGCCCATGAGTTTGGATAAAGATGGATTATCCTCCCTCTGGAACAACAAAGGGCATCCAGGGCACCAGGACATTTCTGTGGCAGCCCCACCACCAAACTCCTCCTTCAGCTTCAAACCGTGAAAGGCAGAATTGCTGCAACAGGGTGTGGTGTCTGCCCTGACACTCAGCACGTCCTAAAGGTTGGGGCAGCTGTGAACTTCTCTCCCACAGCCCTGTCCTTCCTCCTCCTCTACCTGAAGCAGAAGAGTGGGACAGTTTCACGTTGCTATTTTTGCCCATCTGTTTTTAAGGGTGTAGAAATGAGAAAATGCCATAGAATGCCCCAAATAATCATTAGGTGTTTTAAAGATCTGAAAAATATTCTTTGCTTTCTGCTAAACCCACCAAGAGGAAAACTGAGCTTGAGAAGGGGAGTTGAAAAGTGCTCCTGGGTGATAAGATACAACATGCTCAACATGGATGTAATGTGTATCTCTATCTCCAAACTCGCTGAGGGTTTCAGGTGTGGAAAGCATTTCCTGGCTCCCACACATCCAGCAGGGCAGGAAGCACTTCCCATGGTCAGCCTGGGACAGCATCACAGCGCCTGGCCCTGTTCAGCATGACCCATCTGCACCCCTGGTACCAGCAAGCCTCATGGCAGGAGGGGAACACAACATTTTCATGCATTCCACATCCTCCCTGTGCTCCAGAGCACTCTGACCCAGGGCTGGAAGAGGCAAACAACCAGCTCTGCTCCAAGCCTGGCTCACCAGCTGCTCCCTGGGAGGGCAGGAGCTCACCAAAATCATGCACCATCCATCCCCACTGATTCCACACGAGGTGACAGCAAGGGTGTGGGGTGGCCCTGTCCCCCCTGGCGAGGGCAGGGACAGGGAGGCTGCCCTGAAGTGAGCACGCAGTGCTTCACACAGCCATTGCCTGGATTCACCAGCCAGCTGAGGATGCTGGCAGGATGCTCCAGTGCCTGCTGCGTGCCTCTCCCCCACCACAGGCAGGGCATTTCTGGGCCTGGGCAGTGAATCACGCAGCTGCACCAGCAGAGCAGCTCAGCTCACAGAAGGGCACCCAAGGGTCCCCAGCAACAGCAGCCCCTCCCAGAGGCGCCTCTGTAAGCCCTTCCTGAGGGCTGACACGAGTCCCTGCCGGGCTGCCCTCCTCCCACGCTGCTCACACAGCAGCCCCGCGGGGCTGCCGGCACCCGCAGCCGCATCCTTCCTCCCCAGGGCTGTGTCACAGCCCCGGCTGGTGACACAGAGCTGGCTCCGAGGCCACATCGCAGAGCGCCGCGGGGCACAGGGAGCACGGCCAGACCCCGCCAGCCCCTCCGCCCTGACAGCCCGGAGAGACCCCCTAGGACATGGAAAAAGGACTTTTTGGGACACCAGGGCAGATTGTCCCTGGGCATGGCTGAGGCCAGGCTGGCTTGAGGCACACACATCCCCCGGAATGGTTTGGGTTGGAAGGGACCTTAAAGACCATCTGGTACCAACCCCCTGCCAGGGGCAGGGACACCTTCCACCAGCCCAGGTTGATCCAAACCCCGTCCAACCTCATCTTGAACACTTCCAGGGATAGAGCAGCCACAGCTTCTCTGTGCCAGGGCCCCACCACTCTCCCAGGGAGGAATTTCTCCCTCATATCTAATCCTAACCTGCTCTCTATCAGTGTGAAGCCGTTCCCCCCTGTCCTGGCCCTTCCCCAGCCCCGTGTGCTGCTGTCCCGAGCTCTTCTGCCAAACCCAACAGCCCCTGCAGCCACGCACTCCCACCCACCACCTCCCAGATGCCCTCAAGACCACGGGTGCTACACTGGAGAGGGGGATGGGGGGCTGCTGTGAAGTCCTCCTCTTGCTGTGGCCGGGGATCCAGCCCATCCCATGGCCGTGGGCACAGGGTGGGAGGCTCCACTCGGGGCGCAGGCACAGGTGACAGGGAGAGCAGCCAGGAGCATCCCAACACCGACCTTCGACCAGAGTCGGGGGGCTGCATCCCCAGCTCCGGGCATCCCCTTGTCCTTTCGATGGTACCCAGCCCCTCGGGGTGCCACATCCCGGTGCCGACTCTGTCCCCTGCGGTGCTGCATCCCCACTTCTTATCCCTCGGGAAGCGAGGGGACCGCTTCCCCTTTTCCCTCTGGGTTAGCCCCCTTGAAAGGGGGAACGGCTCCTCCTTTTCCCCCCGCTTTAGACCCCTCGCAGAGGAGGACCGGCTGCCCTTTTTCCCCCCGGGAAAAGCCCCACGGGGACACGGTCCCCATCCTCCCCCCCGCCGCCATCCCCGGCACGCACCGCTGGTGACCCGCTGCAGCCCCAGCACGTCGTCGGGTCCGATGAGCGCCTTTCGGCCCAGCTCCTCCTCGGTCCTGGCCGCCGCCGCCCCGGCCCCGCCGCTCTTCTTCACCTTCATGGCCCCGCCGCCGCCGCCGCCGCCGGTGTGAGCGGCCCCGGCCCCGCTGCGCGCCGCCGCCGCACCGGGAGGGGCATCGCCATCACCGCCCCCGGCCCGCCCCCGCCCGCACAGCACCGCCCGGCTCCGCGGGGAGGGGGAGGAACCAGGGGAAGGGAGGAAAAGCGGCTCCCCCCCCCTCGACGCTGATCGCTGGGGCTCAGGGCAAACCCTTTCTGCTGGAGGAGATTGGGGTCTGCCCTCCGGAGAACCACAACGCCGTGGGGCTCAGCCCCCCAGGAGCGCAGGTGAGGTGGGGACGGACCCCACACCTGGCCCAGAGTGCCCCAACCACCCTCAGACCGACCCACAATGGGGGAGCTGGACCCTGCTATGGTGGGTTCTGCACCCATGGATGGGATGGACTCCAGGAACTGCCCCCCCAGGAGCTGTCCCCTCCTCCCCAGCTAAGTATGTTTTGGTCTAAATACCCTAAATACCCTTATTTGGTTAATAAGACAGGAGCCAGACCCCATAAAGCACTGGAGTGGGGGCAGGAAAGCTGGGCCAGGGGAGGGAGGGCAATAGGTACCCCCCACCCAGAAGGTTAAAGGAAGTTCACACAGCCCCACGTCAGCCCCCCACAGAACAGGGGGTTCTTTATTCACACAGCAGCTTCTTCTGAATACAGCACCAGTCTGGGGGTGCACAAAGGCAGCACCCCCTCCCTCCCCTCTCTGCCTCTGTGGGTCCATGGAGACCCCATCCCACCTCCCAAAGCAGCCTCTCTTCCCACTCCTGCATCCTGGCCCTGGCACAGCCAAGCCAAGCAGCCAGGTCTGGCCCTGGGCTGCCTTTCTGGGCCGTGAGTCTGTGACAAGAACACCCCACGAGGTGGGGACAGCCCCGAGCCTGGCTCAGTCCATCTTGGTGGGCTCCTTCCTACGCCGCCTGGTCTCCCGGACCATCTTGACCAGGGACAGGAGAATTGGGACAGCCATGGGCAGGAAGAGAGGGATGTAGATGGCAAACTTCTGGTCGTCAGGGAAGTAGAGGAGATGGAGGAGTGATGGGTCAAAGAAGGCCCTCTCCGAGGAGGTGACAGCCTCCTTGCTGGCCTGGAAAGCCGCCTGCAGGTGGCCCAGGGACAGCTTGGTCACAGCGCTCTGGACTGAGGCCACTGCCCGGTACACCTGTGTGGGAACAACACCAAGGGTCAGTCCCTGGCCAGGGAGGGCACAACAGGGACACTCAGCCCCCTCTGCTCCCCCAGCCCTACCTCAGAGGCAACATCATCCTTGATGACGATGTTCCCGATCTTGTCCAGGAGCTGGGCCAGCGAGGTCAGGGTGGTGGACACGGTGGCGATGTTCTCCACGGTGTGGGCCCACAGCAGGTGGTCCAGCTCCCAGTCAGCCAGCCCCTCGTTCCCTGGGCCTTCCAGCAGGAACTCGGGGGGCACCTCTTCCCGAGACAGCCCGAAGAGTAACCTGGGAGCAGAAGGGATGGTCCCAGCCCAACATCGCAAGGCTGCATTCCCATGAGCTCCCTGCTTGTCTTCCCTGATGTGTTTAGTCCCAGTCCTGCCTAATTGCCTCCTGGATGTGTGGCATGATAAGCCAAGCCTCCTTCCTACCTGAGGAGATGGGAGATGTGCCAGCATCCCTGGCCACAGAGCAGTGAGGGCCAGTAGCCAGCACCTTGAAGGCCACAAAGAGCCACCCTCAGCCTCCCAAACAGAGCCCACAGAGAGAGCAGTGAACCAGCTGTTTGGGTACAGCCTGTTCTGACCCCACTGACTTCCACAAGAGCCTGGGGAGGGAAGAGCACATCCTCACCGGAGCTGGGCCAGGAAAACCTCCATCACTCGTGCCATGTCCACATCCACGTGCAGAGGGAGGGAGGCCTGGGGGGAAGCAGGGGCTTCAACGTTGTAAACCTGCAGGAGAACGTGTCAGCGAGGCACAGCCAGGGCCTCAGGGCCAACAGCTGGGAACAGGGAGCCAGCAGCTCGTCCCAGCACTGCCAGCACCCCCCATGGTTCCCGTACCATGATGCCACCCCAGCGAGGGCTGTGGAAGGCGTTGGTGCTCACTGGGGCTCCATCCTTGTCCTGGATGTACAGAGGGGAGTGGGAGCGCTCTGGCACATACAGCAGGAAGTTCAGCACGGGGTAGAGTGAGGCAGCACTGGAACCTGCAGTAAGACAGAGCCAGAGAACTCTTGTGGCTGGCAGGGGCAGCAAAAGCAGCCCACAGCTCCTCCTTCATAGCCACCCCAGCAGCTCCCACGTGGGCTGAGGGGAAAGGGAGCCACAGTGCTGTGAGAGAGATCCCAGTGGGCACAGTGCTCACCCAGCCGGGCCTCCACGGGGTTGATGACGTGTGGGAGGCTGTGAGCACTCAGCAGGAAGCTGGAGGACTCCTTGTCATAGCGTGGTGTCACTCCCAGGACAGCGTAGTACAGGATCTGCAGGCACACAAGGGACACATTGCTGGCAGAGAAACACATCCCAGGGAGGTCAGGGCTGGGCTTTCCCCGCCATCCCTCCCAGCCCTCACCTGTGAATCCACAGAGAAGTTGGCCACCAAGCTCAGCTTGTCCAGGACGGGCTTCACGTAGCGGTTCACAGCCCCCTCAATGTCCCACTCCACGCTGTGGGACTTGGGGTCAGGGTTCAGCAGGCTGAAGGTGATCTCATACCCTGCAAGGACCCGCAGCCTTTGAGCCAGAGGCCATGACAGAGCTCCCAAGAGCAGCAGGACCCGTCCCCTCCCTCCCTGACCCACCCCAGCGTGGGGTGACACCAACAGAGCAACCACAGCACAACCCCAGCCCAGAACAACTGCTCCAGGCAAAGGGGCCCATGAGCCCAGCAGACACCCAGGGATGCTACGAGCAGAGCAAGGAACTGGATCTTCCCCAGGAGCAGGAGGCTCTCCCGAGGCCAGGGGGCAGGGCTGGAGAGGGCAGGTCCATACCCAGGCTGGATTTGAGGTAGCGCCGCGCGTCGGGGCCCAGCTGCCCGTCGGGCAGGCGCTCCGAGAGGGTGGCGGCCATGGAGGTGGCAGTGAAGGACATCAGCTGTGTCACCGCCCGCAGGCGCGCCTGCAGCGCAGCCAGGCTCCCCGCAGCCCTCACCAGGGCGCCGCGGTGCTTCCCCACGTAGGCGTTGGTGCCCTGGGGGAGGGACGGGGTGAGGGCTGGGAGCGGTGCACAGTGCCAGCTGTGACACCTGCCACCCGTGACACCTGCCAGCTGTGACACCTGCCACCCGTGACACCTGCCACCCGTGACACCTGCCACCCGTGACACCCGTGACCCACCCGTGACACCCTGCCACCCATCACACCCTGCCACCCGTCACACCCTGCCACCCGTCACACCCTGCCACCCGTCACACCCGTGACCCACCCGTGACACCCTGCCACCCGTGACGCCTGCCACCCGTCACACCCTGCCACCCGTGACAGCCACCCGTTACACCCTGCCACCCGCGACACCTGCCACCCGCGACACCTGCCACCCGTCACACCCTGCCACCCGTGATGCCCCTGTGACACCCTGCCACCCGTGACACCCTGCCACCCGTGACACCTGCCACCCGTGACACCTGCCAGCTGTGACAGCCACCCGTGACACCCGTGACCCACCCGTGACACCTGCCACCCGTGACACCTGCCAGCTGTGACACCCTGCCACCCGTGACACCTGCCACCTGTCACACCCTGCCACCCGTGACACCTGCCACCCCCCAGGGGTGAAGCACGCAGAGGTTTGCTGTATTCCTCTGTTTTCCCCAGAGACCCCCTGAAGTCTGTACCCATTAGTTTGACCCTGTTCTCCCCTTATCCCTGACCTATGGCTTGGTGCCAGCTATCTATCCCAGGACAGAGACTAGATAAAAACCCATGCTCTTCCTCTTTCCTCCTCTTTGCCTCTGGAAACCCTTCAGGAATAAAGCCTTGGAATACCCACTGAGGTAAGAGCCTCTTTTGAATCTTTTACCCTATCCCGTGAAGCATTCTCCCCAAAAGCTGCCCAGAAACTGAGCGAGCACAGGAACCCGGGGGGGCAGGGGGGAGTACTGCAGAGGCACCACAGGGCGCTGCTCCCTACCTGAGGCAGGAGAGAGGAGGTTTCAGGCACCACATACAAGGTCAGAGAGCCCAGGGGGGTGTCCTGCAGCAGGTGCAGAGCAGCATCAGCCTCTGGGGAAGATGGAAGGCGCTGGCAGAGCTGGGAATTTCACTCCAAATCCCTGCCTCCCTCTGAGACAAAGCAAAGCGTGCTCTCTGCTCAGCCAGCCTCGGGAGAAGGAGCTCCCCAGCATTTCCCTGCTCCAGTACCTGGGGCGGTCGCTGCAGCCAGCGCTGCCTCCTCCTGGCCCGTGGTGCTGCGATAGCGCATCTCATAGCGGGACGTGACGCTGCTCCTCACTGCGGGGCACAGAGCCTGAGTGCACCTGCTGGTCCCAGGCCCCTCACAGGAGCCTGCTGCTCGCAGGGACAAGGGACAACCCCAGGGGGACACACGGCATGGGATCCTTTGGGCGCCAGTGGAACCCAGATGGGGTGCAGCATCGCTGCCCCACGCCAGCCAGACACATCCCACCCTCCGAGGGCTCCACCCTCCCCATCCCCAGGATATGGAGCTGGTCCCGTCCCTGCAGAGCCTTCCCACCCCCTGCTCCCTGCACTGCCAGCTCAGGGCAGGGTGATGCCGCTGAATGGGGCTTGGAGTCCCGGCAGCTCCGGGATGCCAGGGAGTGAAGCCACGGGCAGGTTGCGACACCCAGGAAAGGACGAGGCCACCCATGAGGAGCGGACGGGGCAGACAAGGGGGGTCTCTCACGGTTGACGGAAATCTCCATCTCCTGCACGTCCCTGAAGGGCAGCGGCCTCGGCAGGTCCCCGGGCACCGACCCCGGGGCGAAGACCACGGCCACGGGCACCACCAGCTGAACCTGCACGGGGGGCAGCGTCAGCCCGGCCTCCCGAGCCCCCCAGACCCGCCGCCGCCCCCGGGCCGGCCCGGCGCTCACCGGCTGCTGGGCGAGCCCCTCGATGTCCGCGTAGGGCAGGGCAGCGCGGTACGTCTCGGTCGTTTTCCACCACAGCGGCAGCCCCAGCACCACGGCGATGGTGGCGAAAGACAGCGCGGCGCGCCGGCCCCGCGCCCGCTCTGCAGGGACAGCGCTCAGCACCGGCTCGGCTCCCCGGGTACCGGGGTCGGGGAGCCGGGAGACGGCGAACAAACACCGAGCATGCGAGCCCACCCGTACCTGCCTCATCCGCCGCCATCGCCGCCGCCGCCGCCACCATCTTCACTTCCTGGCCCAGGCGGGGAGGGCGTGGCCCGCGCCAGCCCAGCCAATCAAGGCTCACAATACGTGAGGCAGCCAATGGGCGCGGCGTGCGCCGCGCGGTGGCGCCGACGCGCGGGCAGCGGAACCAATCAGAGGGCGAACCGGCCCTGAGGAGGCGGGCTTCGGCCTCTACGAGTGCCGCGGAGGGACACGTAGCGGCGCCGTGACGGGCACCGGGGCAGCGCCCAGGTACCGGGAGCGGGGCACGGAGGGGGGGGACAGGAGCTCCTCACCCGCCCCGTCGCCCTCAGGGGGATCCCACCCACCCCCTGCCAAGCTCACGGAGCCTCACGGTGTGAGCGGGCGGGCTGACACCCAGCACAGCTCATTGCATAAGCGATCACACCACTCTCCCGGTGATGCCCGGAGCGGGGCGGGCGGGGGGGGTGGGAGGGAGGCCAAGCGCTCCCGGGTGCCCCGCGGCGAGGAAAGAGGCGGCGCAGCGCTGTCTCTACCATTTATTCGTTGTTAGGCTATTTTGGTACACGGGGTGCACACGGCGAACACGACACAGGCGCCCCCAAGGGCGGCAGCGACCAGGACTGCAAAGCTACGGCAGGGCAGGGGCACCCCCAGGCCTCCCCTCCTGCCCCCCACGCGGCCTGCCCTCCTCCTCCTCCCCCTCACGGCCCGGCCGGAGCCCCCCGGCCAAAGGGGCACCCGGGTGGCTCCCCCGACAAGGACCCGGCTGAGCCGGAGCCCTCATTCCATCTGCGGACATCCCGCGGGGCGCTCCCCCCCTTTCCCCTCCCCGCGTGGCGGCTCCCCTGGGTGGCTGGGGTGGAAGCGGGGTGTGAGCGGTGGCGGGGAGAGGGGGGCCGGGGCGGGGGGCCGGGGCCGGTGGGGTGCCCGGCCGCCGGGGCTCAGTAGGCGTGGTTGGCCACGTAGAGGGACTGCCCGGCGGCCCCCGAGTCGTCCCCGCTGCCCTCGTACTTGCCCAGCGCCGCCAGCCCGTTCACCTGCAGGGGGGGGGAAGGAAAGGTCAGTGCTCACGCTGGGGGTGACACTCGAGGTCCCCAAATCACTGGGGACACAGCCTTGGGGGTCCCCCAGCTCACCTGGGGAGCAGAGCTCAGGGATGCTGCCCTTGGCACCCCTCATTCCCATATGGGAACACCGCTCTCACTGTCCCCCCACAGCGACACTACCGTGTCCCTTCCATGGGGATCCCCTTGTCCTTGCTGTTTTCTCCCAGCCCGTGGCACACGGTCCTCAGCCACCCCTCCTCCATGGGCACACAGCCCTCCTCGGTGTCCCCACCCCACCAGGAGGGCCACCCCCATCACCTCTGCACGCTTGACGAACTCCTCGGTGGCGGCGTCGGCGTTGTCCCTCTGGCCGCGCCAGGCGCTGAGCGCCGAGGCCTGCAGCGCCCGCCCGTAGGAGAAGGTCAGCGCCCACGGCCGCACCAGCGGGCACGTGTTGATGGCGTTGAGGTTGATGGAAGCCTCCTCCTCGCTCTGACCCCCGGACAGGAAGGTGACACCTGCGGAGAGCGGGGTTACGGCACGGGAGGGGACACAGGGCATGGCTCTCCTGCTCTCCGCCACGCGCCGGGGCCGGTACCTGGCACGGCTGGGGGCACGGTGCGGCGCAGAGCGGTGACGGTGGCCATGGCGATCTCCTCCGGGCTGTACTTGGTGGGGCAGGAGTGCCCAGGGGTCACCATGTTGGGCTTCAGCAGGGTCCCCTCCAGGTAGACGTGGTGGTCGCTCAGCGCCTTGTAGACGGCTGCCAGCACCTGGGGAGGGCAGGGCAGCGTGGAGCCCCCTGGCACGGCACGGCACGGCACGGCACAGTGCCCGCCCTGCTGCCACCACGGCACTCACCTTCTCCGTCACGTACTGGCACCGCTTGAGATCGTGGTCACCGTCGGGCAGGATCTCGGGCTCCACGATGGGCACAATGCCGTTCTGCAGACAGCAGGGCAGACAGATGCCATCACAGGGATGTCCCCTGGGCATCTCTCAGCCCCACAGCTACGTGGGACAATCCAGTCCTGCAGAGCGATGCTCAGCCCCGAGGCTCAATGCCCCCCTTGGTGGTGATGCCCAAGCTGGGAGGGTCAGTTCTCAGCCCTCTGGAGTTTGTGAGGTGCACGTAGCCTGGCCCCATGGATTGACACCTGACCCTTTGGGTGATGGGTGCCCCATGTCCACCCACGTGAGGTGTTACCCAACACAGGGGTCATGCCCAGCCGCTGGGGATGATCCCCAGGGATCATCATCGCCGCACAGGCGCAGTGCTGAGCCTCACAGAGCTGTGCCCACCCCCGGGGGGCAATTCCTGCCCACACAAGCCAACACCCACCCTAGAGGTACTGCCCACCCCGAGGGGCGGTGGCAGCAGGGACGTACCTGCTGGCAGATGCTGGCATAGCGGGCCAGGACGTTGGCGTTCTCCATGATGGCGAGGGCAGAGGGAGTGTGCTCGCTGATCTTCAGCACGCAGCGCCACTTGGCAAAGTCTGCCCCGTCCTTCTTGTACTGGGCACAGCGCTCCCACAGCCCATCCAGACCTGTGGGGCAGCACGTCAGCGCCACAGCCACAAATGCCACGGCCCCAAACCCTGCAGCCCCAAACCCTTCAGCCCCCAAACCCTGCAGCCCCCAAACCCTGCAGCCCCCAAATCCCACAGCCCCTGCTGCACCTACCCTGCGTGGTGGTCTCGCCATCGGTCCCGGCCAGAGGCACAACACCCTTGTCCACCTGTGGAATGAGAGGAAGGCGGGGCACTGAGCCTCACCAACACCCTCCAAGCACCCTCAGCACCCCAAAAACCCAGCAGGACAACCCCCACACCTTGATGCCCACAACGATGCCCTTGTCCTTGATCATCTGGACGAAGGGGGTGCCGTCATCAGCCTTCTGGTACATGGTCTCGTGGAAGAAGATGACGCCCCCGATGCATTTCTTCACCCGGCTGTCGGCGCTGAAGAGGATCTGGCGGTACAGCCGGCGGTTCTCCTCCGTGTTTTCCACCCCAATCTGGTTGAGGCGCTTGGCCATGCTCCCTGCGGGCAGCCAGCACCCTCGTCAGCCTCCATCCGGCGTGGGGAAAAGGGGCGGCGGGACAGATTTTCCCCCTCCCCAAAAACTGACCTACGGACTCATCGGCTGCCAGGATGCCCTTCCCCGGGGCCACGATCCGCAGCGCGATGTCCGACAGCTCCTTCTTCTGCTCGGCCGTCAGCGCGGGGTGTTGGTGCGTCATGCTGGCGGTGGCTGCGAGCGGACGGGGACTGAGTCACGCACCACCGGGGCGACACCCCGAAACCGCACGTAGCCCCTTTCCCCGGGGAGCGGGGACCCCCACGGGGCCGGCAGCCCGGCCCCACCGGCCAGGGCACGTTGTGTAAGCCTCGTGGCAGGGATCGTGGAGGATGCCGGGCAGCTCCCCAGCCATTTTGCTGCCTGCCTGCCAGCCCGCCCCCAGCCCAGCCATCTTGAGGGAGCGCGGCTCCGCGGGGACCCGCGCAGGACACCAGGGGACCGGGACGGGGGTACCCTGGGGATGGGAACACCCCGCGAGGAATGGAAACAGCCCGGCGATGGGGGTGCCGGGGGGGGCGGAAATACTCCGGGAAAAGAGGAGAGGGAAACACCAGGGAGGCACTACCTGGGTCTGGAGTTACCCGGGCTTTGGGGTACCCCGGAGACGGAGATACTCCACAGTCGGGAACAACCCGCGGGGAGGTTACGCGAGCGATGACGATAGCACGGGGATGGGGATACCGGGGGGGACGGAAATAGCTCGGGAATGGGGGACGGAGCCGTCCCGGGGCGGCACAACCCGTGGATGGAGGTACCCAAAGTGTGGGGTACTCCAAGGATGGCGATACCCCGGGGCTGGCACCGTCGCGGGGCCGGTGATGCCCCCAGGAGCCGGGGCGCTCGATCCCCCGGCCGGCACCGTAAAACTCGAGCTCCGCCAGCGCAGGAGTATCCTGGGTCCCCCTAAACCCCCAATACCCCCATGCCCGGGGCTCTCTCTGCCCTGGAGCCCCCCAGCGCGGATCGACCCCCGGGATGCCGCACGGAGACACCCGGGAGGCTCGGCGGGGCTGCCGGTTCCCGCCGCCGGGACCCCCGGCTGCTCCCCCCGGCCCCCCTCGGCTCTCCCCGACCCCCGGCTCCCCCGTACCGTGTAGGGCGGCGGCGACGAGCACGAACTGCGGGCTGCGCGCTCCGGCCCCGCGGTAAATGTGGCTGCGGTGCCGCAGAGCTACGTGACCGGCGGGGCGGCACCGGGCAGGACCGGCCCCCCGCCCCGCCCCGGCCCGCCCCCGCCCCCCCGCCGGCCACAGCCCCCCTTCCCCCCTCGCCGGGGTCGTGCCCCTCTGCCGGCGACAACCCCCGCGCTCCTGGCCACCCTAAGGTGACAATCCCAGGCTGGGGACCCCGCTGTATCACCGCTTTGCAACGTCTTGCTGGTGATGGGGACCCCTCTGTGCCCCCCCTGCCACCGCCCAGGGACACAGCTGAGTCACCCCTTGTCATGGGAAGGCCCCCCCATGTCATGGGGCCATGCCCCCCACCAGGCACTCCACTGTGCCATCTCCAGTCGCTGCTGGAGACCCCTTTGTCCCACCACCCTCGCTTGGTTATGGGCAGGGACCTCTGACACCCCCCTGCTGCTGCTGGGGACCCTGCTGTGTCCCCCTATTGCCACTGCCAATGAAGGACAGTGACCCCTCCATGTCACCCCCAGGCTGTGCCTCCCTATTTCCACTATTACCTACAAACAGAGATTTTCCCTTCATCACCCCTGGGCAAGGGACCCCTTGTCCCACCCCCAGGCTGGCATCCCTGTTTCTGAGCTGGGTACCCCATCTGGGTCACCTCTGTGCCCAGGGCCCAGCAGCACCGAGCCCCAGACCCTCCAGGACAGGGTGGGGACACTCACAGGAGACCAACCCCCCCTAAAAAAACCACCCGCAGCCGGCACAGGGACAATACCAGTGTCCCCACTCGCCCCACGGGGACGGCTGCCAGGGCCCCGCTGTGCTGAATCCCGCCGTAAAAGGAGGCTCAGGCACCCTGCGTGGCCCTAATCCAGGGAAGGGAGGCACATCTCCCTGCATCCCGGAGCCGGGGCCCCACATCTCGGGAGGCTGTACCCTGCCCCGCGGGGTCACAGGTCAGGGAGGGAGGCAGTGCCAGGGAGCAGCAGCGAGTGCTGCTTCCCCCACGAGCCACCCACGCACCCAGGACGTGCAGCCCCGAACACCTGAATTTCCTGGATAAACAAATCGGTGCCAGCAGCCGGCGTGTCACGCCCCCGCCCCACGCCGAGCGGCGGGGCTGTGGCAGAGGGCAGGGGAAGGTGATTTCCACCCCCCTTGGGCAGGAGAAAGAGGCCATTAAAAACCAGAGCACTTGTTGGAGCGCTGCTATTTCGGGCCGCGGCAGGGGAGGGAAGGTGCCGCGCGGTCCCCACGGCGGTGGGGAGCATCCTTGGGGTCAGGAACACCGGGAGGGGGGATCCCGCAGGAGCTGCCCCAGCAGGGAAGAAGGGAGGTGAGGCTGGAGCTGTGCTGGGAGCCGGGGGAGCCCCTAAGGGAGCCCTCCCCTCCGTGCAGCAGCAGGGACCAAGGGGGGTTGGGAGCAGGAGCTGGCAGAGCTCCCGGCGCTGGCTGAGCCGTGGGATGCTGCGTGCCGGAGCCAGGCTGGGAGAGGGAAACAAGCCCGTGCAACAGGCATGTGCCCACAGCCCTGTGCTGGGGCTGCAGGATCCAGCCTCTGGAACCATCCCTGGGAGAAGGTGAGGGATCCAGCCTCTGGAACAATTCCCACGCAACAGGCTGGTGCCTGCAGCCCCAGGATGGGGTGCAGGATGCAGAGCAGCCCCTGCAGAGCGGGGCAGGGAGGGAATCTAGGGCAGGAGGAGGAGCGGGAGGGGAGCAGGGGAGGGAAGCTGGCTCAGCCCCGGCACTGTGGCTGCTGCCGGGGCCACAGGGTGGGAGCCTGGGGAACGCGGTCCCTTATTGAGAGCAAACAGTGGCAGAGGAGAGAGGGGGGGGACGTGTCCCCCGCCAAGAAGGAGAGGCCCTGGGGTGGCAGGGAGCTGTGCCCACGGCCCCGTGACGGAACAGGAGCAACCGGCACAGGCTGGACAAGTTGTCCCCACCCACAGCACCGGGAGCTTCCTGAATGCACACAGCAGGCGGGGTAAAAGCCAACACAACTTTATTTATTGAATAATTACAACATTAACAACGGGAAAGGTTTCAGACTACAGGCTATAGCGGCTCAGCAGCTTCCTTGCTGGCTGGCTTCAGGCCCAGGTAGCGCAGCAGACTCTGGAGCTCCTGGCAGCCCACAGCCACCTCAGGGACAGCTGACAGGAGCTGGGGACAGCAGCAGCAAGAGTGTTGGGGTTGGTGTTGTTGCAGTCACAGCAAGGCTGAGCAACGAACAGTGAATCTCACCTCTTTTATCTTCTCCTGCATCTCCTCTTGGGTCCTCAGCGCTTTCTGTGTACGATGGAGCTTCACCTCCAGCCCTCGGACCTGTGGTGGTGGGAGATGCCTTTCAGGACTCTGCTCCAAACTTGGGCAGGGACCAGCCCAGAAGGGAGAGGGGACCCCTGCCCATGTCAGGAGTGTTGGAACTATGTGACCTGTATGGTCCCTTCCAACCCAAACCATTCTGTGACTGGAGCCAGGGCAGCCCCTTGAGGCTCCCCGTACCTGCTCCAGGTACTTGTCAGTGAGCCGCACATTCTCATCCTCTTTTTCCACGAGCAGCAGGCGCAGTTTATCCACCTGCAAAAGGAGCAAGCCCTGCTGAGGGGGAAAGCTCTAGTGTGGGGTGTGAGGATCAAGGTCTGAAGAGGTCTCCTTGTCCGTGGTGGGGTGACATGAGGAGCCCTCAGCCCTGCAGCTCCCCAGCCTCACCTCCCGCCGCAGCATCACCCGCTCCTGGATGTAGGCAGTGTCCACCTGGCGCTCCTTGCCCCTCACCTCCTCCCACAGCACCTTGGCCTCTGTCTCTGCCCGCTGGAGCAAGCGCTTCAGCTCAGAGACTTCTGCCTTCAGCCTCTACAAGGGGAAAAAGGGATGCTGAGAGGGGTCCTGTGGCCGGCAGCCCCCCAGGTGCTGCCCACCCGTGCCCCCATCACACACCATGACTTCCCCACTCTTGTCGATGAGTTGCAACAGCTTCTCTTCCTGCTGTTTCACCACGTCCTGCAGCTCCTTCTCGTTCTGACAGGGAGGAAGCAGCAGGGTCAGGCAGTGACCACCCCCAGCCCCTCGGAGCGGGTTTTCTCATGTTTGAGGAGGTCAGACAAGCCAGGAGCACCCATGGGGCATCACCAGATTTCTCCATGTCCTAGATCAGCGCCGTCCCAGTTCGGCTCTGCCCTGGGGTGAGCGCTGGCCCACTTCTGGCTCACCTCAAGCTTGGTCCTCAGCGCCTTGTTCAGCTTGGCAATGGTGGCAGCCTGGATATCCACCTTCTCCTGGCTCTCAGCTGTCACTGTCTCCAGGCGGAGCTGCAGCTCAGAGCTGGGAGAGGACGGTGGTGGTGAGTGAGTGGGGATCGCAGCCAAGCACAGCACCAGGTACCAAACCCCCTCCTGGCCGTGCCCCTGGATCCATGGTGAGAGAAGACACTTGGTCCAGCCCAGCCAGCTGGAAAAAGCCCATCTAGCCATGACAGGAGAGGTCTAATCTAGGGCTGAGGCAAGAGGCAGACCCACCAGGCTGCCTGCAGGAAAGGCCATACCCAGGACAGTGATTCCTCTGCCCAGCCCTTGACATGAGCCCACGCTGAACTCACATCTCTGTCTGCAGTGCCCTGAACTCGCTCTGCTCCAGCTCCTGGATGCGACAGCTCAGCATGGCAAGGTTGGAGACCACAGCTCTCAGCTCCTTCACGCTCTCCAGCAGAGTGTCCTCGGGATCTGCAGGCAGGAAAGAGCCTTGTGAGCAACATAGAGCAAACATCAGCCCCAGGGCACACAAAGGAAGGCGTGCCTCTCTGCACAGCAGCCCAGCAGCCTCAGAGCAGGGTCCCAGGCAGGGTGACAGCCCCAATACCTATTGGCTTTGGCACAGATGCAAGTTTGTCCTTGGCAACCGTACTCCCACTTCTGGTGGTTTCATTGGCATCTGCGAGAGGAGAGGAGAGGAGAGCGGCTGTGCCCAGCCCTGCACACCCCCCAGCACGGGAGGGAGCAACCCTCATCCTGGGACTCCCCAAAGCCCAGAGCAGGGGTGCCAGCTCACCTTTCCCTGCCACGGCTTTCAGGACGCTGCCCACGAAGGAGCCGCCGGCGCGGTGCGGGGTGCGGCACGCTGGGGTCCAGGCGCGCCGTGGGGTCTGCCAGCCCGGGGTCCGGGGGCCAGGGGTCCAGGCTTTGCTCCTCGATGGAGCATCATCATCATCCTTCAGAGGGGAAGGAGAGTACAGCACCAGAGTGCAGCTTGTGACTGCTCCAGCAAGCGCAGGATCTCAAAGCCGTGCTTGGAGAGCCACGGGTGTGTGACCCCACACCCCGGGCCATGCTGTTGTCCTTGTCCCCAGCACAGGGCTCCTACCTGCTCTTCCAGAGCAGCCTTGAGGCAGTCAGCGAGCTCCTGCAACCGCATCTTGCTCTCCATAATGTCCGTGGAGCACCAAGAAACTTTGTTTCTCTTTGTCTGCAAGCTGAGGAGCTCGGCCTTGGTGTTGCCCAGCTCCTTGCTGAGGGCAGCCTGCTCCTCCCTGTGGGATGGCATCAGCCTCAGCAGGAGCAGCATTTCCCTTCCTTGGTGTGGGATGGGGACATGCCTGCCTCTCTCACCGTGAACAAGCAACGGTGCAAATCCCACAGATTTAGGCAGCTTCCCTCAAGATGGGATCTGCTGGCCTTCCCCACCCACCTGGACCATCACACTTGGCTGGAGCAAAGTGGTCAAAATGCCCCCTCTGACACCCCAGGAAGGGCTTGACTTCCCAAAAACAGAGGGGTTTGAGCAGCTGGTGGGTGGGGCAGTACCGCAGGCGTTGGTGGGACTCCATCAGCTCCTCGTGCTGCAGGACGCGCTCCTGCAGTGTGGCCAGCGTGGAGTTCAGCCTGGCCTCCACCTCCAGCAGCTGCGTGCGGCACATTTGGTTCTCCTGATCCAGGAACTGTGAGAGGATGGGGGGGACACAGCCATGAGCAGCCAAACAGAGACCTGAGGGGGCTCTTAGGACCCCCAGCACAGACCCTCCCATGCCTCAGGGTGCTGTTTCTAATCAGGGGCAGTTTTATCCCAGCAGCCCAAACCCCACAAACCAGTTTTCCTGGGGACATAGGACGGGCTGGGGGGACAGCTCCATGCCTGCAGGGGCAAAACTATCTCCAAGAAAACGATCTCCAAGAGCTGCCCAGCCCCCTCCCTGGGAATCCCTGCCGGGCAGGATGAAAAGCTGCGCTACGTGCGGGATGTCAACCCGCCCTCGCAAGCTCATCCCCCCTCCGTAGGAGGGCTAATCCCGCTCCTGGCCATCTGCCAGCCTTCCCGGGGAGGAGAGGCCCTGATGGGGGCAGGCAGCGCGTGATGGCCTGGGCAAGGTCAGGCAGCTCCTACCTCCCGGCACTCGGTGGCCTCCCGCAGCTCCTGGCACAGCTCCTTGCACTCCTGCTGCAGGGTGTTCCTCTCCTCGGCCAGCCTGAGGGGATGGGATGGGATCAGGGGGTGCTGTGCTTTGGGGGCCAGAGGTGGGATGGGGCACAGGACATCAGGGCTCAAACCCACTGGGCCATCTCCTCCCACTGCTTCTCGTTCTCCTGCTGCAGCGCATCCCGCTCCTGCTCCATGCTGGCCAGATTTATCATCACGGAGCTCAGGTCTGCGAGGGACAGAGCTGTCAGCCAGGGGGGATGGGGCAGTGGGCATGGGGCAGCTCCAGCCCCCACCCCTACCTTTGCCTAGCCGTGAGTTGGCCACTGTCAGCTGCTCCAGCTGAGCCCCTGTGTCCTGCAGGGTCACCATGGTCTTCTCCAGCTGGCAGGATGCCTGTGGAGAGACACAGTGCTTGCTCTGAGGTGCTCTTCCCCGTGGGGTGTTCTCACACTAAGGGATGCCCCGAAACACCCTGTGCCTCAGACACCTCACAGGACTGAGAGGAGGCACCCCCTGTACCTCCTCCTTGGCTTGAAGAGCTTCCTCTGCTCGTTCCCGTGTGGCAGCCAGCTCCTCCAGGCAGCTGCGCAGCTTTCCAGGCACACGCTTCAACAGGGCATGGGACTGGGACACCAGGGCCCTCGTCTGCTCCCGCTGGGAGGGGACACAGCACCAGGCAGAGCTCAGCATGGCACTGGTGGCACTGTCCTGCTGTGTGACCAGGGCATGGAGCACTGAGAGGGCAGCAAGGGGCTGAGCCCCCCACGGGACACCCCTCACCTCCTCATCCAGGGCTCTCCTTTCCTTCTGCAGATTTTCAAAGGTGACATCTAAAAACTCCCGGAAAGACTGCGCCTTGGCAGACAGGGATGCCTGTAGGGTAGGAGGGATGAATCAGCACTGCTGGGATGGAAAAGCCACATTTAATGGCCGTGAAGGGAGGCAAGTACCAGCCCTGAGGCCGAATTTCCAGCAGCTTCCCAGTGGCAGCACCAGGAAACCTCTGGTGCACCCAAGCCCATCAGAGAGCATCACCCAAGCTCAGGGCGTGGCGATGCCCTTCCAGCCCCTGATCCAGTGTGGGGTAGATGGGAGTAGCACCACTCTCAGTACCTGCAGGTTGATGGCATGGGCCAGCAGCGTGCTCAGCTCTTGCTGGGCGGCCAGGCTCTGGTCACGGGCACTGATCTGGGCGCTGGCGTGGGCACAGAAAGCCTCCAGGAAGAGATATCCCTGCAGAGGAGAGGATGCTGCTTGCAGCCATGCTGTCACACAAAGGGGAAACTCCCAGGAGCCATCCCTGCATCCTGCATCAGGACATCTGCTCCCAGGGGGGGCACAGGCCATGCCAAAAAAACATCCAGAGAGCTCCATCACACAGCACTGAGGCTGTTTAAGATCACAACGACACGGACTCCAAACTTTTCAGAAGGCTGAAATGACTCCAAATTGTTTATCACCCTGGGAATTTCTTCTCTTTATGCTATTTTACAAAGAACCACCCAAGGGGTGGGAGACAGGCAAATTTCTTCAAATACATTGGTCAAGTCAGAGGGACATCAGGAAAAAGTCCCTCCTAGGGAAAGGAATGTAAACATAGTTACGAGTTAGAAAGACGTGTCTCTTGTTGACAGAACAGTGCCTGAGAAAAAGTTTCAGAGAAACCAAAAACCTCACAGGCATGAACCACGGCTACACAGCACTTCTTGCCTCCCACACTGGGATTGTCTTCCCCCAGAGATGGGGAGAGATGCAGGATACCCCACCAAAGGCATGAAGACAGCTGAGACTGCCCCTATCCCATAGCAGCTGCCCCCTTACCTGATCCTTGGCTCGTAGGGCTTCATCCACTTGCTGCCTGATGGCATCCTGCTCTTCCAGGCAGCTCTGCACCTTGCTGGGAGCACTCTCCAGCACAGCCTGGCACTGGGACACCAGGGCCCCCTCCTGCTCCTGCTGTGGGAGGCGACAGCACCATGAGACACCAGGTACAGCTGCTGTGTGTGCTGACAGGCCTCCCAAAACCCAGGGGAAAGGGGAAGCAGAGGGATGCTCACCTCCTGCACGAGGGCTCCCTGCAAGCTCTGAAAAGCGGCCTTCACAAGGCTCTGGGACAGGAGGCTCTGGCTGCTCCTGGTGCTCTGGGGAAGGGACAAGGACCTGCCTGGTGTTGTGGCAGCAGGCACAGGCAGCACCGGGCACACGCGTGGCTGAGATCTGGCACACTCATCGCCAGCAACAGCCACCAGGCACCCAGCTCCTGCTGCAGATCCCACTTCCCACTCCCCGCTGCCACCACACAGCCTCTGCTTTCCTCCACGGCTCGAGGCAGAGCTGCCAGTAGATCTCCTCCTCCCAAGGGCATCCACCAGAGCGGAGGGTGCTTCACACCAGCCCCGCTCCACCCTGGGGCCGGGGAGAACTGGTCAGCCACGACACCTCCCCTCCTTCCCCCCACGTGCACCAGGGACGTTTCCCCCCCACCAGGGGTTCAAATCCAGCAGACTCAGCGGGTTGATCCGGGCGTGACAATGCAGCACCGGGCGCGTGATGCCGTGATGCAGCAGCCGCGCTTTACTTCCACTCCACCGACCCCGACGGGGTCACCGTCTTGCCAGCGGCACAAGGACGCTGTCACAGCACCCAGGCTGTGGGGGGACAGGGTGGCATTGCCTGGGAGAGGACTCTTACCCCTTCAGGGTGGGTGGCGTCCGTCTGTGTGAGCGCGTCCCTCTGCTTGGCCGGCCCCGCGCCAGCCTGCGCCCGCTGGCTCTCCTGCCAGCCACGCAGCTGCAGCGACAGGGCTTCGATGATGATGAGGGTGCTCTCCAGCCTCCCCTCCAGCTCTGCCCGTGGCAGGGTCTTCAGCTGCTCCCGGGGACAGCTGGGGACAAAGAGAGGGGCTTAGGGCAAGGACAGGGCAAGGACAGCCCTAGTAAGGGTGCCAGGGCCCCATCCAGGGGGGCACGTCCTCATACGTACTGCCAGAGCAGGGAGTCTGTTTCCGAAGCTCTGTCCTTGGCACAGGGGAGGCTTCCCCTGGATGTGTTCGTGCTGCTCTCCCACACATCCCGAGGTGTCATGAAGGTGCCCGTGGCCATGGTGGGCACTGGGGTTATGCTGGTTCCAATGGCTGTGGTGGGCACTGGGGTCGTGCTGGTGCCGTGGCCACGGTGGGCACTGGGGTTATGCTGGTTCCAACTGGCTGTGGTGGGCACTGGGGTTGTGCTGGTGCCAGTGACCATGGTGGGCACAGGGGTTGTGCCAGTAGCTGCAGTGGGCACTGGGGTCATGCTGGTGCCAGTGACCATGGTGGGCACTGGGGTCGTGCTGGTGCCAGCAGCTGCAGTGGGCACAGGGGTTGTGCTGGTGCCAGTGACCACGGTGGGCACAGGGGTCGTGCTGGTGCCAGTGACCACGGTGGGCACAGGGGTCGTGCCAGCAGCTGCAGTGGGCACTGGGGTCATGCTGGTGCCAGTGACCATGGTAGGCACGGGGGTGACAGCGCTGCTGGCATCCTGCTGTGGCCTGCGGAGGGGCAGGCTGTGCCGAAGGGATTCCACCAGGAACGAGGCGTTGAGGCTCTTCTCCAGCCACACCAGTGGCAACATCCAGGACACAGCACCCAGGGTCGATTCAGGCGAGGTGACAGGGATGACAGTGGCTTCTGACCCAGCAGGCTCCAAGCCACCGGTCTCAATGGGGGGGAGGCCATGTGGGCTCTGCTCTGGGGGGACAGGGGCAGGGAACTCGGCTCCCTCAGGGGTGCCCTGACAACGCAGAGGATCAGCACTTCCATTTGCAGATGAGGGCTCAGAGGCCACAAAGCTGCAGGAAAAGTCTGGAGGTGCTGCTCGCCACCCGTGGAAAGGAACTTTCTGCGGAGTGGAGCTGGTGCCAGGGGGCCCTGGGGTGCAGGAGGCTGTGCTGGCATTGCCAGGGGACACAGAGCTGCAGGGGGGTAGAGCAGAGCTGCCTGGAGAGTTTGGGTTGCAAGACACTGAGCTAATAATGTTGGGGAGCCCTGGGGTGGTGCTGCCAGGGGACTCCAAGGTGCTGGCCACTGGGATGGAGCTGCACGGGGAGACTGGCACGGTGTTGCCAGGGCACTCTGGGGTGCTGGACCCTAGGAAGGAGCTGCACAGGGGAACTGGAATGGTGCTGCTGGAGGGCTCTGGGGTGCTGGACACTGGGATGGAGCTGCATAGAGGAATTGGAATGGTGCTGCTGGAGGGCTCTGGGGTGCTGGGCACCGGGATAGAGCTGCATAGAGGAACTACAATGGTGCTGCTGGAGGGCTCTGGGGTGCTGGACACTGGGATGGAGCTGCACGGGGAGACTGGCACGGTGTTGCCAGGGCACTCTGGGGTGCTGGACCCTAGGAAGGAGCTGCACAGGGGAACTGGAATGGTGCTGCTGGAGGGCTCTGGGGTGCTGGACACTGGGATGGAGCTGCATAGAGGAACTGGAATGGTGCTGCTGGAGGGCTCTGGGGTGCTGGACACTGGGATGGTGCTGCTGGGGGGCTCTGGGGTGCTGGGAACTGGGACAGAGCAGCACACAGAGGCTGGCACGGTGCTGCTGGAGGGCTCTGAGATGCTGGGCACCAGGATGGAGCTGCACACAGAGGCTGGCACGATGCTGCTGGGGGGCTCTGGGGTGCTGGACACTGGGACAGAGCTGCACACAGAGGCTGGCACGGTGCTGCTAGGGGGCTCTGGGGTGCTGGACACTGGGACAGAGCTGCACACAGAGGCTGGCACAGTGCTGCTAGGGGGCTCTGAGATGCTGGGCACTGGGGCAGAGATGCACACAGAGGTTGGCACGGTGCTGCTGGGGGGCTCCTGGGTGCTGGGCACCGGGATAGAGCTGCACACAGAGGCTGGCACGGTGCTGCTAGGGGGCTCTGGGACAGAGCTGCATACAGAGGCTGGCACGGTGCTGCTGGGGGGCTCTGGGGTGCTGGACACTGGGACAGAGCTGCACACAGAGGCTGGCACGGTGCTGCTGGGGGGCTCTGGGGTGCTGGACACTGGGACAGAGCTGCACACAGAGGCTGGCACGGTGCTGCTGGGAGGCTCCTGGGTGTCGGGCACCAGGACTGGCATGCACAGAGGGGCTGGCACAGTGTTGTCTGGGAGCTTTGGTGTGCTGGACACTAAGATAGGACTGCCAGGAGCCTCTGGGCTGGTGCTGCTGGAGGTCTCCAAGGCACCAGGAATAAGGGTGGCATTGCTGGGGGCCTCAGAGGCACCAGGCTTAAGGATGCGAGTCCTGAGGCCCTGGGGGCAGGTCCTGGGGGACTCCAAATTGGTGCTGCTTGGGGGCTCCAGGGTGCAAGGCGCTGGGGTGGTGCTGCTGGGGGGGTTTAGGGTAGCAGTTCGCCGGAGTCTCGGGGTGCGAGGCACCGCGGTGATGCTGTTGCGGGGGCCCCGGGCGCAGGACAGTGGGGTGGCGCAGTCATGGTCCTACAGGATATTTTAGGGGGAAAAGGGGGATCAGGGCAGCCCCGCCCTTTCCCCCTACACCCCGTTTGCCCCATTTGTCCAATCCGGGAAATGGGCCCATTCCTCCCCACTGCGGCAGCACCAGGTAACTCCCGGTTCCGGTACCGCCTTCCCGGTTCGTTACCCCGCGCACACTGACCTTGAGCCGCAGCCGGCGGAACAGCGGGGTCAGGGTGGTCCGGTCGGCGCCCGACTGCATCTGCAGCTCCTGCAGCGGGGGGAACCGGGGCCGCCTCTGCGCCTGGGGGGGAACCGGGGGGGAGTCACCGGGGGGGAACCGGGGCAGCACCGGCAGCTCCCCCCAACCACACACACACACACAAATATACCGGGAGCGCTGCGGACCGCACCGGACCCACCGCCCCCTCAGGAACCCTCCCCGGGGCTGTGCCCACCGGAACATCCAAACCGATCCCCAGCCCCGGCCCGCACTAACGGCGTGGGTCTTGGCGCGCTGCATGGTTCCGTCCCGGTCTCGGCCTCGCCTACGGCGGCGGTGGCTCTCAGTCTCGGGCCCGCTGCTGGGCCGGGGTGGGTTCGGTCTCGGGCCGGTCTCGGGCCTGGTTCCCGGTCCGGCCCCGCCGCCCGCGCGCTGCCGGTTTGAAAACCACGCGCGGCTCTGATTGGCTGCGCCGCGCGCGCGCGTCACCCCGCGGGGCGATCGTTGGGGCGGGGCCGCGGCGCCGGCGGTGGGCGGGGAAATGGGCGTGGTTTCGTCCGACGGCCACGCCCCCGCCGCGCTGCGCAGCGCCGGTGCGGGAGCGGACGGACGGACGGACAGACGGGCGGACAGAAGGACGGGCAGGCGGAGCCAGCTCCTCCCGCATGGCCTGCCCCGGGGAAACCACCCCACACGGCCCCCCCAGATCAGCCCCAACCCCGCTCCGAGGGAGGGGGGTCCAGCCCCCCGCTCCCGCCGCGGTGGTCCCGCTTTCCCCACCACCAGTCAGGGCAGCACCCGCAGCAGTGCCCGCGGCTCTCGGGTTTATTGCTCCCGCGGGGAGAGAGAGGTACAGAGTTGAGGTACCCGGGGGTGAGAGTGGGGGGTACCCGGATAACCCCTTGGGGGACCCGGCCCAGCAGGGTCCGACCCGCTGCCGGGGTAGGGGGATGTCCCTGAGCGATGCCGGGGGTCGCAGCCGTGGTGGCTCAGCCAGGCCAGGGCCGGTCCGGGGAGGCGGCGAGGTCGTAGTCAAAGTCGGCGAAAGTGGCGGGGTCGGGTGGGGGCTGCTCGGGGGGTCGCGGGGCCACTGCCACCACCACCGGGTCCTTCTGCAGCAGGTCAGCGTCAAAGGCCACCCCTCGGAAGAAGGGGTGGCCCTGGAAGTGGTGGAGGTAGCGCAGGCGGTACAGGGGGTTGTGGCACAGCAGCTGCCGACAGAGAGTGGACAGTGAGAATAGAAATCTCAGCCTCCAGGGGTCGGTGGAGACCCCAAAACCCAGGCAGGAGGATTACCTCGGCGAGCAGCCGGGCCAGCTCAGGGCTGAACTCAGGTGGGCTCTCGTAGCTGCTCTGTTTGACACGTTCCAGCATGGCCACATGGTCCCCCGCTGGAGCCACGGGGAACTGGGAGAGCACAGAGTGAATTCGGGGTCTCCCTGAGGAGTCCCTGTCCCCCCACGCTGTGGTCTTTACCTTCCCACTGGCCAGGGCGAAGAGCAGGACTCCCAAGGACCACCAGTCGGCTGCGTGGCTGTAGGGCCCCCCGCTCAGCACCTCTGGGGCTGTGGGGAGACTGGGTGAGCACCTGGGGGTCTGTGCCCCCCAGCACAGTCCCCCCCAGCACAGGCCCCCTTACCCATGTACTGCAGGGTGCCACAGATGGTGTGGGCTCGCTCACCCCACTGCAGGTACCGGGAGAGGCCGAAGTCGGTGAGCTTGAGGTGCCCTGTGGGGCCAGACACCACGTGGGAAGGCACAGAGAGGGTGTCCCCACTGACAGGGTGTCCCCACGCAGGGGGTGTCCCCAGGGAGTTCCCACCAGGCTCTTACCTCTCTCATCCAGGAGGATGTTCTCCATCTGAAATGAGACAGGCACTGAGGTGGCCTCTCCATGCTGGGGGTTCAGAGACCCCACCCCAACCCCACCCTCCAGCCCCCAGCCCCACTGCCACCCACCTTGACGTCTCTGTGCATGATGCCCAGGTCGTGGAGGTACACTGGGGACAAGACAGAGCCATCAGTGTCCCCTGCCAGCACAGCACCACCCCTGGGGGTGGCTGACCCTGCCTGGGGGGTCTGTCCCCAGCGTGGGGTGGGGGTCACTCACCCAGCACCAGCACCAGCTCGGCGGCAAAGAGGCGGACGGTGGCCTCGGCCAGGCAGCCGGCCGCGCGCCACAGCGCGTGCAGGTCCCCGGTGCTGCAGTAGGTGCACACTGCCGGGACAGGGGACGTGCCTTACTGGGCTGGGCTGGCACCAGGGACACCTCATGGGGTGGCACAGGGGGTGCAGAGGGGTCCCTGGGGCCGGGCACCGAGCTGGTGGAAGCGCTGGTATAAAGGCAGCAAGGCGGCACAAGCACCTGGACCGCAGTGGCACCAAGGTGGCACAAGCACCAGGGCAATACGGGCACCAGGTGACGTACTGGGGTGACACAGGCATGAAATACCATGGTGACATCAGCACCAGAGCCCTGTGGGCACGGGGAACACACAAGCACCTGGACCACAGTGGCACCGAGGTGGCACAAGCACCAGGGCAATACGGGCACTGGGACCAGGCATGACAGGACAGGCATGACAAAGGTGGCATGGGAACATGCAAATACCGCGGTGACATCAGCACCAGAGCCCTGAGGGCACGGGGAACACACAAGCAGCTGGACCACAGTGGCACCAAGGTGGCACAAGCACCTGGACCACAGTGGCACCGAAGTGGCACAAGAACCTGGACCACAGTGGCACAGAGGTGGCACAAGCACCAGGGCAATATGGGCACCAGGTTACGTACTGAGGTGACATAGGCATGACTAAGGTGGCATGGGAACATGCAAATACCACGGTGACATCAGCACCAGAGCCCTGCGGGCATTGGGAGCACACAAGCACCTGGGACCACATGAGATACCAGAACGACGTGGTCCTCCTTGGTGGGGGTCACACAGGAGCACACAAACCGCAGGGGCTGAGGTGACACAGCCACCAACCAGCGCCGGGCAGGCACCAGCAAACTGGGGGCGCTTGGCTCACCCCCGCCCCACACTGGTCCCTGCCCCGCCGTGCCTTGTCCCCACCGCTGTCCCCCGGGTGCGGGGTGGGTGGGCGGTGGATGCGAAGCTCCCGGATCCCCGCGGGGCAGCGGGCGGCGCGGGGGGAGCGCGCGCGTGTGCGGGGACACGTGTGCGGGCGGCGGGGACACGTGCGCGGGGGGGGGGGGGGATGGCCGGGGCCAGCCCGCGGGCAGATGGTCACTCACTGATGAAGAGGTGGCGCTGGCCCTGCCAGCTGTCCCCCAGCCCGTGGACAAACGGGTGCCTGACCTGTCTCTGGGGACAAAGAAAGCGCAAGAGAGTGAGAGGCCCCCCCCGGGGGAAGGGGGTCGCGAAGGGCTTGGGGACCCCCCCGCTTCTGCCGTCTTTCCATCCGCAGCTCCCACGGCCTCCTGGTGTCCCCGTGGTCACCCCAAAGCCCCTCACGGGCTGGGGTTCTTCCTCGGCACCCCCCTCACCTGGATGCTGACTTCTTCTTTGCACTGTTTGAGGGTGTCACGGCGCAGCACCTCCACTTTGGGCACAACCTGGGCAGGGAAGGCGCTGTCAAGGAGGGGGACAAGGACAGGTGGGGGCACCCAGGGGCCCCAGGGACTCACCTTGACGGCGCAGACCTTCTCCCGCCCACAGTCCAGCACTTTGAGGATGGTCCCGAAGGAGCCTTTGGCCACGAAGCCCAGGATCTGAGGGGAGGAACGAGGGCTGAGCACGCCGTGGGGATGGATTTGGGGTGCTCAGACTGGGGGTCCTGCAGGGGGTAGGGTGAGGGGCACAGAGCACCCAAAGCACCGGGGACACATGGGGACCTGGTCATGTATGTATTGTCTGTCATATATGACATATAAATGCCGTATATAGAGGACAATAGGGACCCCAGCAGGATTCATGGGGACCCAGTGTAGGGCACAGGGACACGGGGAACCGGGACACGGGGACCCCAGCGCGGCAGCGATTTTGAAAGAAGGCACAGCACCCCCGGGAAAACACGCGGGACCTGGGTGGGTTGCCACGCTCCGGTGGAGTGCAGAGGGATCCCGGGTAGAACACACCGAGAGCCGACACGGGCACCCGGCAGGGAGAGAAGCGGACCCGGTGGAACGGCCGGGGACGCCGGTAGGATGCGCAGGGACCCGGCAGAGCGTGCGAGGAGAGCTCGGTAAGGCGGTCGGCGATGCCGGGATGGCGGCACGGGATGCACGGACGGCACGGGAGGATGCTCGGGGCGCTGGGGGACCCCGGTAGGGACGTGCAGGAAGCCCGGTAGGACGAGCAGGGACACCGGTAACAGGGTGCGAGGGGACCCGTTAGGGCGCCCGGAGATGCCGGGGAGGGATGCACGGGCAGGACGCGCCCGGGGGGAGGACGATCGGGGACCCCGTTGGGATGCACCGGGACCCCGTTCGGAGGGTGGGGGGCCCCGGTTCGGCACCTTGAGCTGCTGCTGGCGGGCGGAGGGGCGGACGGGGAACTCCGGCAGGAACAACGAGACGAGCTGCGGCAGCGGCCACCCGGGCAGCGGCGGCTCCTCGGCGGGGCCCCGCGGGGCCAAGGCGAGCCCCGGTACCGGCACCGGTACCGATACCGGCACCGACCCTGCTCGGCTCAACAGCGCCCGCACCCACGACCCCACGGCGCGGCCCTGCGGAACCGGGGACAGCGTCAGCGAGGGGACCCCGGGGCGGGAGATGCCCAGGGGGATCCCCCCCGGGGCGGATGCCGCCGCACGCACCTGGGGGGGCCGCACCGGAGCCGGGGCCGGGCCGGGGCCGCTGCTCGTCGCTCCCATCGCGGCGCCGCCCGGCCGCGCCCCGGGCCCGGTCCCCGGTAATCGCCTCCTTACATAACCCCGCCGCCCCGCCCCGCCCCGCCCGCCGCGACCACCCCCCGCTCCGGGGCTCGGCGGCGGAGCTGCCCCTTGCACCGCGACGCCCACCCGTGACCGGTCCCCCACGCCCCCACCCGGGACCCCCCCACTACGCACACGGGGGTTGCTCACCCAGCCGTGACTGATCCCACCCCAGGACCCCCCGGGATTGATCCCGGCCCTTCTCCGGGAACCCCTCCTTACACACTCCGGGGCTCCCCCCTCAACCTTTCCTTCTGTCTTTGCACCCCCGTGCTGCAGCCCTTGGGGGGTGCCTGCAGTCCCTGCTGAGCCCCGGCACGGCCCTGGGCTCACCGGGAGGACTGCAGAGGGATAAATGCACAGGCTGAGCCCAGGGCCATGCAGGGATGCCCCGAGCCCCAAAATGGGTGCCCTGAGCAACTGCTGGGGAAGGGCAAGGGGTGAAGCCCCCCAAGGATGGGGCAGCTGCTGGGCTGAGGTGGGGCATGGTGCTGAGCCCAGCACTGCAGGGTGAGGCAAGAAACAAGCCACTGGCCCGAGCCTGTTCCAAATTAAAAACTCTTTTATTTAAACTCTCTCCCCTTCCCCTTCTTCCCAGCCTGGAGCGATCCTGCTGCTTCACCAGGCCCAGGGGCTGGGCCCAGCACCCGCACAGCAGGGAGTGGGGGGGAAGCTCGCAGGAGCCCTTGGCACCAGGGTTCTGCACCCCACAAAGCAGCCCCGGAGCACCCTGTGCCCCACATCCCCGTGCTGCTCCACCCCTGCCCCACAGCAACGGGGCTACCGAGGGCCTGCACGGGGCTGAGCCCTCCTCGGGCAGCGCAGCCCCCCCCTGTTTGCCTTCGGGGTGCCCCTCCAAGGGGGGAGCACGGGGCACCCCAAGTCCCTTCCCGGCCTGCCGGGTGCCGCCGTCATTTGCGCCTGCCGAAGATGGACTTCTTGCTGGGGTTCTTCTCGCCCACGCTCAGCCCGATCAGCAGCCGAGCCTTCTCGTCCTCCTGCTGCTGGATGGTCCCGTCGGGTTTGTTCTCCAGCTTCCCCCGGGCCTCGGCGCCCGCCGCCGGCTTCAGGCGCAGCTTCTCCTTGATCACCTGCCCCAGGAGTCAGGGGGGCTCAGCAACGCCCTGGGCCCTTGGCATGGCTGACAGCCTGAGCTGCTGAGCCAGTGCAGCCGCCTCCCACTCTGGGGAACGTGCCACCCACCCTGGGGTTGCCATCTCCGTCCTGGGCGGAGCGGGAGGAGGGATGTGGTCCCCCGTACCTGTGCCACCAAGGCTTTGCGGCTGTCCCTCTTCACCGCCATGGCAAAGTCCAGCCACGTCCACGTGTTGTTGTGGTACTCCAGGCATGGCAGCACCAGGTTCAGGTCGCCCCAGTCCACGCTGTTCTTCTCCCCCTGTGTGGCAGAGGTGTCAGGCGCTGTGGGATGATGGCCCAGACCACCCCAAGTGTGCCCTGCCTGTCCCACTGGTCCCACACCTTGTAGCTGACACAGAGTGGCACCTGCGGGATCTTGATGTAGATGAAGGAGTTGTTCATGGCTGCACGCTCCTTCATCTTGTCGATGTCATCCACGGGATGCTGGGGACAGAGCAGAAGCCATGAGCAGAAGGGAAAGAGAAGGGACACAGCCAGGAACCGGCAGGGAAGGGGACAGCTGGGCACCAGGCCACAGCATTGCTTCATCAGGGAGAGGTGAGAGCTGCTCTGGCATGGTGTTGGAAAAATGAGATACAGGGATCACATCAAGCGTGCAGGCGCCTGGTTGTAAAGGATGCAAATCCTCATGGTGGGAGGGAGCAGAAGAAAACAGACAAGCGTGGGAGGGAAGTGTGGGAGGACACGGCTACCCAGCCCTGCAGTTAAGGGAAAACAGACTGGCACCACAGCAGGGCTCTCGCAGCTCCCCCCTCACAGCAGCAGGAGGTACCTCAGGTGCTTTTCGGAACGATCTTCTGACCCCTGATGTCCGATTCAGTCCCTGAGCAACTCCCTTCCCCGGGCCCAGCGAGTCATCGGCCCCGATCAGCTGCCGCGGCTTCACCACGGGGATCCCTGGGGCAAACAGGGGGGAGGTGGTGGTGGTGGTGTCCAGCCAGGGGTTAGCCACGACCCCAACTCTCCCACCATCTCCCTGTCCACAGGGCAGACCCCAAATTCCTGTTCCTCAACTCACAGCTGGACAGCAGCTGCCCACAAACATGTCCTGCACACGCAGCCAGAGCTGCTCAAGGACATGCAGAGAGGAGGGTGATCACGAGCCTCTCACCTGTTGTCACCAGCTTGGACTTATCTTCCTCATCCCCCACCTCCTCCTCCTCCACATTACGGCCAGGGAAGAAGAAACCCATCATTCTGTGGAAGAACTGGTGGGTGAGCTGGATGGTGAGAGGCACCACGTTCACCTGCGGAAGGAGACATGTCAGAGCCAGGCACACACTGCCTGTGCCCCACAGAGACCCTGGCACCTCCCAGCTCAGCCCTGGCACCTCAAAATGCTCCTTGATGGAGATGCCTCCCACGGGCGGCCGGACCTTGCTGAAAATCCTCAGGGCCAGCTGCCGGCCCGACTGGCAGGAGCTCTGGGGACGCAGCACCACCTGCAGGGAAGAGGATGGGTGACTGGGGGTGAGGACAGGCCACTCTGCCCAGGCCACCCATGGGTGCCCAGGATGCAGAGCTGCTCCCCCAGCTGCCACTTGCCTTGTACACAGCGTTGGGCAGCAGGTTGTTCATGGTCACCCAGCCCAGTTCCAGCAGATGCTCGGCCGTGTCGTCAGACTTGTTGACCTGTGCAGACAAAGCCATCAGCTCCCCACGTCCCCGTGCCCAGCCTGGGGGCTGTGGGCACTGTCCAACTCCTCACCTTGCTGTAGAGGAAGCGCTGGAGCTCCAGCTCAGCAATGCCCAGCTGCCCATCCTCCTCTGTCAGGCGCCAGCGGGCTTGGGCGAAGTAGAACTCAGTCCTCCGTGCCACGCTCACGTCCTCCGGCTGCTTTCGCAGCTCCATCTTGTTGGCTCGCTGCAGCTGGAAGTCCTTGAAGCACCTGCAGCACAGAGGAGAGAGCTGGGATGTGGGAGCCCTAGAGTAAGGGGGACACAATGCTGGGGAAGGCTGAGATCATAGAATAAGAATGGTTTGGCTTGGACACCTCCCACTTGTCCCAGGTTGCTCCAAGCCCCATCCAGCCTATCCTTGAACACTTCCATGGATGGGACAGCCACAGCTTCTCTGGGCAACCTGTACCAGTGTCTCCCTAGGAAGAATTTCTCCCTAATATCCAATCCAAACCTACCCTCAGTTTAAAGCCATTCCTCCTTGTCCTACCTGATCAGTATGTTCAGCTCCTCGCTCTCCAGCTGCAGGTCAGCTTTCTCCTGGCTCAGCTGCTGCTGCAGCCGGTGGTTCAGGTCGAGCAGGATCTCATTTTTGCTGTCATCCTTCAAGGACTGAAGGACAGACAAACCTCAGCACCCTCTGCCCTTGAGTGGGGATCCCAGGGAGCCAGGGATGTGGGCTCACCTTCATGTTGGAGTACATCTGCTTCTCCAGCTGCCTGATCTGGGCCACGTGCTGCCTCACAGCCTCTTGCAGGTGTAGGATACTGCTGCGCTGCTCCTCAGGGTTGCTGGAGATTTCCAGCTGGAAACGCACCCGCTGCTTCTTCTCACTGTGCTCCTGGATGCAGGAACAGGGCAAGGTTAGGACTGCCTGGGTGCAGTGAGAGGCAGGGACACCTGCAGCCCCGTGGGTACCTTGCGTTTGGGCTCCACGTGCAGCAGCAGGTTGTTGACTATGTCGAGGATCATGGCATACTGTGCGGGGTTGGTGGAGATCTCCAGGTCGTGGTGGATCAGGGTGAAGGTGTCCACAGCTCCTGCAGGGACACAAAGGGCAAGTGGGGCCTCAGCATGGCCAGAAATGTGTTGGGGACCCCTCTTGGACCCCTACTTGTATGCACCTCAGCAGGGCCAAAAAGAGACCACCCATGGAGTTAGCCATGGGTCAGCCCAGAGCTCTACCCCTCTCAAGGCACGCTGTCTGGAGGCACCCACCCTCCTGCTTCTTCAGCAGATCCTCCTTCTCCTGGTTGGCAGGGGTCTCAGGGGCTTTCTTGTGGCAGCTCGGGGTCGATGTCGTGGCTGTAGCTTGTAGTACATGCGGCACTGCAGCAGCGAGAGATGATCCTGCTCCTGCCTCTGGGGCTGCTGGGCTTCCGAGGGCTGATTCCAGTCTGGGGACAGGCAGAGGGACCACAGTCAGTGCCATGTCCAGCCAGACTGCACTGGGACTGCACAGTGCAGGGCCTGGAGCGAGCACATCAGCCACCTCCTGTAGCCACAGGGACGGGACAGGTGCTCCAGATCTACCAGCCTTGGGGGTCACACCCGAGTGGGACTGGGGTAGGCACAGCAGCCAGGGCTGTGGGCAGTACCTGTGGTGGTGCTGACCATGCCCCCCACTGCCTGTCCACTCTCCATCAGCTCCTGCACCGAGTCCAGGCTCCGCTGACGATGCTCCTCAATATTTTTCACCTGAGAGGAGGCAAAGAGGCACTGCTGGCTGTCCTCACTTCCCCTGGCAGGGCACTGACAGCACTGCCTGTCCCCCACGTTAGTTCACCCACCACACGCTCACCTCCAGCCAGAGCTGGCCATGCTCCCCCTCAGAGGGGCTGCTCTCTGTCGTGGCAAAATACTGCATGCCATCCAGCAAACACGTCCAGGATGTCTTCTGCTTCAGAGTGTCCCCATACCAGGCGGGGTGGTGCTGGCACTGCAGCAGCTGTGCCTTCGCCGCGGACACGATCACACAGCCCTCCGTTTCTGCACCACGCAGAACCATCTGTGGGGGGAGAGACCCCAGGGGTCTGAGGGACCTTTCTGGGGCAGGCACAGCCCCTGTCACAGGCAGGCCGGGGACAGGCAGGTACCTGGCAGTTGACCAGCTCGATGAGGCAGTTGCGGTTGTAGATGTCGTCGGTCTGGCAGGCGGCGATGCCGCAGAGCTGCTCGCTGGCCCCCGACTCCTCTTTCTGTGAAAACCACAAACTTGTCCGTCTCCTCAATGAGCTTCTGCAGCATGTAGCCCCTGGGGAAGGAGAAAGGGTCAGTGCAAAGCTGTGGGGGAATGGCTCAAATGTACAGAATGAAAGCAGGCACAGCTTTGAGCTGTGGGTTCCCCTCGCTCCCCTCCCCGCTGTGCTCACCTCCTGAGGAGGCTCTCTCAGGACGGCCGCTGGTGATGGGAGCGGTCACTCTGGCAGGGATGGAGTGAGCAGAGAGTGGGCCCCGCTTCAGCTTCTTGGTCCTCAGCTGTGTGTCGATCTTCAGCCCCTTCAGGGCCTCGGTGGACAGGTTACGCTTGAGCACAGCCGCTTTCTTGTAGCCATCGTAGAGGCCGAAGGCAATGTCCCGGTTGGTGGTGGTCCAGGACGCCCGCAGGTCCACCAAGTGCAGCTGATGCGTGTGGAAACCGTCGTCCCCATCACGCAGGGGCAGCTCCTGGGCACAGAGGGACAGTGCCTCAGCACAGCAAAGACACCCCTGTGTGCACTGGCACTAGGAGCCCTGCCAGCCCTTCAGGCAGAGCATGGGGACTGGCGCCTGGACCACCCCACAGACCACAGCATGGACATAAAGTCAGGTGCTTGGTAGATTGGTGACCCTGAAGTTTTGTCTCTCCCCCAGCCAAATCCCTTCCCTGTTGCATCCAACAACCAACATCCCCTTGTCCTGGAGATGCCACCAGGCCAGCAGAAGCTGCTGCGCCCTGTTTGCAGTGGTACCTCCTCAGCCGTGCGGTTGCTGTGCCGCTGGTAGGTGAGGGAGGACAGGCTCAGCAGGTGGGTTTTCTTCACCAGGGTGTCGAGCTGGTGGTCAGCGTTCTCGTCACAAGTGGAGGCCATGAGGTGCACGGTGACCTGGCTCAGGTCACTCACCATCTGCGTGATGCTCCACTCCGAAATGAGGCGTCGCATCACCGTGCCAGCTGGGGGACAGGGACAGCGGTCAGCCAGGGCCCTGCTGTACCTGGAAGTGCTGCTGGCAGGATTCCCCCTCACCTTGTGGGATCAGCCGCTGTGTGCCCCGAGTGAAGATGTGTCCCTGGCAGCATTCCACCTGGATCCCCCGCTGCTGGGCAAAGGAGGCCCAGTAATGCACCTGAGAGGGAGCAGAGAGCAGGAGCTGAGAGTCCAGCAGAGGCAGAGCAAGGAGGAAATACCACATTCCCAGCCCTAGGAATTACCTGAAGCCGGGGGAAGAGCGCAGTGTAGGACAACTGCTTGTAATGCTGCCCCAGCTTCTTCTTGCTGGGTTTCATGTTGTTGAAGAGCTTCCCACGGCAGATGGGCCGTGTCACACTGGTCCACGTGGCCCAAAAATTCTGCATCCAGCGGAGGGTGCTGCTGTAGAGCAGGATCCGGGGCTGGGAGTGCTCTGAAAATATACCCACCATCAGCCAGCACCATGGGGCCGGGACATGGCAGCACCCAAGCCACAACCAGCACGCCCTGCCCTATGCCCCTTGTCCCCAAGGGATCCCCAGGACACTGCCAGCCACTTTTACTGGGTTGTGTCAGGTCCATCCGGATGGAGAGGTTGAGGTTCTCGGAACGGAAGGCACGGTAGGAGTCATACTGCTGCCCCACTGGCACCTCAGGCAGGAACTCGGGGGAGCGCAGCACCACGCCGTGGTGGTCGTGGGGGTTCCCATGGCACAGCCACTGCAGGTCCAGCGTCATGCACAGGTCAGGCAGGTGCAGGAAGCAGCAGTCGTCATATCTGAATGCAGACAGGGACCCCAGTCACCCCCCAGCACTGCTGAGGGCCCCCCATGCTCGTGGCCCCCCACTCACTTGGAGGCTGTCCGGACGTTGATATCCAGGTTGCCCTTGAGGACGAACTGCCCGGGTTTCCAGTGGAAGGAGAGTTGGCTCCACTCCCAGTGCATGTTCTCTGTAGTGTTGTAGGGGTCCTGCAAGGGCAGGCGTGAGGAGAGGCAGGTGTGAGCTGACCCCACAGCTGACCATGCTGTTCCCCAGTCCAGTAGCACCCACCTCAGTGGCCAGCTGGTGCAGGTTGGCCTGTTCAATGTCCATGTGCCAGTCTCCATGGAAGAGAAGGCGGCTCTTGTCCCACCAGGGCAATGGGGCGCTGGGGTCCTCTGAGGGCTTGGTGAGGAGATCCACACACTGGCCAATCAGGGTCCATGCCGGGTCCCAGCAGGGCCCCCACACAATGGTGTACTGGGAGATCACAGCTGGGGACAGAGAGCTTGGCTCAGCCATTTGCCCTGTCCCTACCCCTCCACAGAGCCCCCCATTCCTCCAGCTCTTACAGTGAAAGTCATGGTAGAACTTCAAGGGTGGCATGTTCCTCTCCACCGTGGCATCTCCCCAGGGCAGCCCCAGCTTCAGGACCTGGCGGCGCCGGGAGCAGGCCTGGCCACACTGCTCGGCTCCGATCAGCCGGCCCGAGAGCTGCCAGTTCCGGATCTCAAACAGGTACCGGGGGTAGTCACGGATCCGCACTGCGGGTGGAGGAAGGGCTGAGGGATGGGGCACTGAAGAGACAGGCAGTCCCCCACTCTGGGCCACAGCAGGAGCCATCGTCCTGTCACATCTCTGCTTCCTTCCCACTCCCTTTGAAACTCCAAAAATCGTTTTCCCTGCCTGGTTACACACCACGAGGTGCCAGCCCAGGCCACACAGCCATCCTGCCATCCTCCAAGGGCACCCTCCCACAAAGCAACTCACCGAAGAAGCTGCCAACTGTGCCCTTCATCATGCGGCACCACTGGGTGACCATCTCCAGACCCTCTGGGGGGAACGGGCTGACGCCATCCAGGTCCCTCATCTGCTCCAACACACGCTCCGTGCCGTGGAAGGACTCATCGGCCATGGCCACCAGCTCCAGGTGGGCCAGGGTCCAGGTGAGCAGGGCCCTCCGCATGGGCGTGTTGGCGTAGAGGCGCCGCGAGCGCTGGATGTAGATCTCGATGTTCTTCTTCTTCTCCAGCGAGGCGTAGAGCTCCTCGATCTTGCGGGCAGGCAGCAGCTCCCCGTGCTGCTTGCGCAGCGCAGCCACCTTGGCGTCCAGCAGCTGCAGCCGCTTGGCGCTCTCCTTGCTCTCATCCTTCATCAGCTCGTAGTTGTCTCGCAGCTTGACCTCGAAGACGTCGTCCAGGAAGACCCAGGAGAAGTGGGTGACTTTGAGCAGGAGGTCGGGGGGCAGGGCCGCGCTGGCGGGGCAGCCGGGCCGGTGCAGGCCCTTCAGCCACTTCTGCACGCCCACGGCAGCGTCCAGCGTGCGGGAGAAGTCGTACTGGTAGGGGAACTCGATGGTGACGCTGGCGAAGGAGAAGGCCCAGCCGCGGTTGCGGAGGGTGCGCAGGGCGGGGAAGGCGTCGCGGTGCCGCACGACCTCCTCCAGCTCCGGCAGCAGCTTCACCTCCACCTCCTTGAAGCTGAAGATGCTGTGTCCGTCAAAGCCGGCGGCCAGCTCGGGGCAGTAGCCGTGCAGGGCGCCGCCGTGCCAGCTCACCGAGGTCCGCTCCGCAGCCAGGCTGATGTAGTTGGCCTCAGAGACAAAGGCCGTGAGCTTGGCAGAGCTCAGCTCCAGGGACAGGGACAGGAGTCTTTTGGGAGGGGGCCCTTTTGGCTGGAGGGGCCCCGGTGACTCAGTAGGGGTGGCTGGGTGGGACGTGGGGCTGTCCGAGGGCGGGGAGGGAAGCGTCCTGTGGCCGAGGGCGCTCCGCAAGGCTTCGTGGCACTGCAGGGTGGCCAGGGTGTGGTGGTACAGGTGCATGTGGTCAGGTGGGCTCCACAGCACCGCCAGCCCCTCGCCACACTGCACCTGCACCGAGAGAGTGAGCAGGCACCGTGTCATTCCAGGGCCAGCACAGCACAGCCCCGCCCTCCCCCTGTTGTATTCCTCTGGGGAAATGGTTTCTCCCCAGAGACCCCTGAAACCTGTAACTATTTAGTTTAACTCTACCTCCCCTTATCTCTGACCTATGGCTTGGTGCCAGCTATCTATCCCGAGACAGAGACTAGATAAAAACCCATGTTCTTCCTCTTTCGCCCTCTCTTTTGCCTCTGGAACCCCTTCAGGAATAAAGCCTTGGAATATCCCCTGAGGTAAGAGCCTCTTTTGAATCTTTTACCCTATCCGTGAGGTATTCCCCCAAAAGCTCCCCAGAAACTGAGCGAGCACAGGAACCCGGGGGGGCAGGGGGGAGTACTTCATCCCCAGCACCTTTCGTGCCAGCCAATTCTCCCCCTGCCCCATTTATCCCCAGCACAAGATAAAGCAGTGGCCCAACAGCCAAACCAACCTCCAGGGAGCGGATGCTGCTGTGGTAGGTGACAGAGAGCACGGAGAGGTTGGCGACGGGGTTGGGGATGGCAGGAGCTTTGCAGCACGGCTGCATCTTCTCAGTGATGCTCTTCACCAAGGCCAGCACCATGCCCTGGATGCTGACCGTGCAGCTCTCAGCACTTCCCAGGACAGTCAGCGTGTCCAGCCGCAGCTCCAGGGCACCTGGAGAGACAGCATGTCAGTGCTGGAGGCACAGAGCAGGCAGACCACAACATGCCAAGTTCCTCTGACTGCGGGGTTATTCCAGGACGGCCATCTGGGATCAGTTTGGATGCTGCTTACCCACTACGGCCGAGAGTGTGAAAAGGTTCACGTCCTCCACCTTCAGATCCACCTTCCAGAGCAGCCCCCAGGGCTCGCTGGAGGCAGAGCAGAGGGTGGCTGCTTGGCAGGTTCAGCCCCACCAGGCTGCAGGCAGAACAGGGGCAGGACCCTGGCCAGGCACTCAGTGCAGGTGTCAGACGACTCCACTTGCAGCCCCCGGATGGTGCAATCCAGGAAGAGCGTATCCGACTGGGCGCTGGACATGCCCAGGGGCTGGTTGTAGCTGCCCTGCAGGACAAACAGGGCCATCACTCTCAGGCTGCAGGACATCCCTGTGCCACCACACACCCCTGTGCCAACCACACGGAGTCTGAGACTGAAAGCCACCCCTTGTCCCCTCAGCTTGTCCCTCACCTGGAGGTTGAAGGAGTCGAGGATGAGGGCTTCTCCCCACACGTGCATGTTGGGGGGGGATGGGGGCACGCTGGATGTGGGAGTCGTTGCCCACTCGCCAGCACAGGTGGTCCACGGCCAGCACTGCTCGCTGGTGCACGCTCTGTGGCCGCAGGTGCTGGTAGTCTGTGGGCACAGAGGAGAGGGGAAGTGCAGGCAAGGCTCATCCAAACATGGGCACCCCAAACACAACCAGGCAGGGATCCACAACCCCTGGCCACACACACACACACAGAGTGAAGCACAACAGCAGCACAACGCTCTCCATTCCCATCCCAGTGCCTCTCTGGCAGACCCCAAGGAGAGCCCAGCACCTCCCTGATCCAGCCTGTACCTGCAGAGATGGAGTTGAAGCCCAAGGCGAAGGGTGGCGTGTCCCCCAGCTGCACGGACACATTGACGTTGGACAGCGAGGCACACAGGATGATGGGCGCTAGGATCTGGGGATAGCTCCTGCATGGGACAAGCAGGGATGGGTTTTACTGGGAGCTGTGTGCCACAGAGCCTGGCAGGGGCCAGGCCCAGAGGGATGTCCTCTCTGCAGGGGCTCCCTCATCACCTCCTGACCAACTTCCCCATCCCACAGGCTGTGCACAGGGCAGATAAGGTGCTGAGTGCCCAGGCACCATGCCAGAGCAAGAGGAAACAAGCTGTGATACCAGCAGCTGCACTGAGGCCAAGTTTACCTTCCCTTGTGCCCTTGGCTGGGGACAGGCACCGCCCGGCACCTGTACTCCTGTGCCAACAGGCCCAGCCAGTGCGAAAACTCTTGGTGACGGTAGTGGATGATGCAGGTGTTGAGCAGCACAGCAGCTGAGAGGTCAATGGCTGTGACCTAGAGCAGGGAAAGGGCCAGGTGGCAAAAAACTCATGCCAGGAGCCAAACTAGCCACCCCCAGGGGACAGAGTGTGCCCAGCGCTCGCTCACCTGCACACTGGTCTTCAGGGAGTTGAGGCACACGATGCGCTGGCGGCTCTGGGACAGGAGAAGGCCATCTGGGGAGACAGGAACACAAATGAGCAGTGGCAGAGGGCAGTGATGGCAGCCCTGTCCCACCTGTGCCCTCCTGGCTACTTGCCCTCCAGCTGGAGGTCTACACTCATTTGTCCAGGTCTGAGTTGGGCGTGAAGTTGCGCAACGGGATTTGCTCCTCTTCACGCTGATATAGAAACTGCAGCAGCTTCAGGCTCCAGGTGAGGTGCCTGGAAGACACAGGGAGTCACTGCCAGGAGGGAACTGCACTGCCATGTCCTCCATCCCCCTGTCTCTCATCAGCAGCTGACCAGCATGCTGGCGTAGACAAACACAGCAGCCAGAGCCCAGCTGCAGCACAGCCCAGTGCTCTCATCCCATCGCCTGAGGATCCCGTCAGCTGTCCTACTGCAGAACCAGCTCACGTGCCTTCTTCCCTCCCCAAGAGCTCAGCTCTAAGCCAAGCTCAGTCCTTCCCACTGGAATGGGCTCTAGGACTCGCTCTCTGCAGTCTAGCAGAGCCAAGGGATGAGAAGGGAATGGCACAGCTGTCCCCAGATCCATATCCCCAGCATTACTTAGGACTTGGACAGCCTGCTCCTCACCTCTTCTGGCTGTTCATGGACAGCACCATGCTAGTGTTCTCCAGCTTCATCTCCACCCTCCTGGGGATGAGCTTCAGTGTGTCCCCTGCTGAGCAGAGACAGGGACTTGGAGGGCTCCCCTGGGCCTGGAGAAGGACAGAGAGAGTCACGGGAAGGACTGCCCAAACCCACACTCTCTGGAGCAGGAGGGAGTGATCCCACAGCCAAATCCCTCCGACTCCAGTGCAACTCTGGGGGCTCAGAGCTTGTCCCTTGTCCTGACCTGTGCTGGGCTCTTCCCCCACGCTGCTGTGCTGGGCCCCAGCAGTGACGTGGTGCAGGAGTGGGCTGCAGAAAAGCCCCTCTGTGCAGCTCAGGGCTCTGCAGCAGTGCGGACGCAGAGCCGGCGCCCACCAGGCGCCGCTTGCTGCTGATCTCCAGGGAGAGGGA